>JASGCC010000309.1:0-248038 GCA_030067915.1 Hydractinia echinata | reverse complement strand
GGATCTAACAAAATAACCTAAGATCCGAAGTCCGTTGTAAATATTGACAAGTTCAAAGTGTGCACGTCTAATACAAAAAGGCCTTAAGTCATTGCTTGTATGATCCTTGAAATAAAGTATTCATTCCAATAATCTTTTAAACATTATTAAAGTCAAATTTAATACACATATCACAAAAATGCGCGAATTCGTTTGTTATTTATTTGGTTTTCGTATTAATTCCGCGAAATCGGTTGAAGTTTGAAATATTTCTAAAGGGCATTTGATGCTTATAAATCGTTTTTTACATATGCACATATTTGTGGTTGGAGTTTAAAAAGCAAATGCCATAGTATTTCTAATTTTTTAGGAACAATAAGCCTCTGCAATTTTGAAGAAAACACATGCGGATTTGTATTAAGCGAAAATTGGTTTCGAAATCGTGGAAGCACACTTTCTTCGACAACCGGTCCAACTGTTGATGCAAGTGGTAGGTTGTCTATTTCACCTGTATCGTGCTTTATCCTTCACCTAGGAATTAGACGAAAAATTTGATTGTTTAAAAAGGTTGAGCAATAAAACAAACAAAAAAAGGAACATTTACCAGGAGCTGGTAATTGTTGTTGTAACTGTTTTTACTTTAGGAAGTTCATCAAAGTACTACATTTATTATGAAGCAACAAGCGGAATTGCAAATACAAACAACGCAATTTTTATCCTTTTATCCAATTGCAATCTCAGTACCACCGGTTGCTTACAATTCTCATACCACATGTATGGTGCCAATATGGGATCACTTTTGGTATTACTTTCGAACAAATATTTAAGACAAACTATATGGTCTCGCCATGGAGACAAAGGAAACCAATGGCATACGGCATCAGTACCATTGAATCAATTTTTAAGCAATTCTTCTTTATCTATTTTTAATGTGAGTATTTTCATACACGTGTTTAATAAGCATTGTATTTTTTCAACTATGGCCTCAATATGCATATGACTTAAATTGGAATCTGGCGATACAATATCTAACATTATGTACTCATATTTCAATGTGCTTAACACTATTCCTACTGGACCATTTAGGGGTTCTGCAAGGTTGTGTGTGAGGAAGGGGACTAGGGATACGGACATATAAAACTGTTAAACACATAAAATTGTTTTATCCTCAGAATGAATAGGCTTGTGAAATTTTTAGAAAAGTTACATAATTCAAAATTGTAACTATGAACACAAAAAAATTAACATGGGAGCCGTATTAGCAACCCAAATCATAAGTAGGCTTAATCTACTAATTCTTTTAAAATTTCAATAACAATTTTAAAAAGTAGTTAGCACACGTTTTTGCCTTATTTTCAGCCTTCAAGTATTGTCAAATATTAGCCCTTTGTAATTTTTACTAACGTTTTATTTTATATTATGAAGTGTTGGTAACTTTTTTTCTAATTCAGTATAATCTTCCGAAATCGTTTTTCTAAAAAAATGATCCCATCCTCTTCAGCATGGTGGAGCCCCCTTAATAACCTATAGCAAAAATAAGGTTAAAAAACTATGCAGTTTATCTTCATTCAAGGACCAGTAATATAATATTGTTTAATTAATTTAGTTGACTTTTGTTGCTGTCAGAGGATATGGTTTTGATAGTGACATTGCTTTGGACGACATCTCTATTTCTTTTGGAAGTGATTGCATTTCTGGTAAGAACACAAGAGAAAATATATATATATATTGTTACAATTTTTGCGTTATCGGCAAAATCTATATCTTACATATTTACTATACCACACTTTAAGTCCTAAAATAGGTGCGTGCAACAAACGTAATAGTTTTGTACCTTCAGTCATCAGTGAAGAGGCATGTGACAAAAAGTGATTGTTTTCAGGAAATCTGTGAAGTAGATTATTCGAGTTTGATAACAGTAATATTCTCCATAATAGCTGTTTGAAATGAGAAGGCATGGTGGACTTTTTTGAAGAAAGAATAAATAAACTGGTTGCCAGTGAAACCATTTTCCAAATAGAGATAAACATGTCCATCAAATTTTGTCTTTTTAATTTTCTGATTTGTCACATACCTTTCAGAGGCTTTGATATTGGCAATTACTCAAAACTACCCCTAAAAATCTATACGAAGTCCTTTTAATCAAGAAAAAAAATAACTCTTGTTAGAATTATCCTTACATCTTGAAACTTATAACAAATCTTTGTTTCAGCAAGATCCTTTTGCAAGTTCTTAATAAACTCTTTTTGGATTTTACCCAAAAGTCAGGAAAAATCGGTTCTTCAGACAATTTGCAAAATTTCATTCGAACTATGTAAAACTATGTTAAATATCTTTTATTTAGCTCTCGGAAACTTTAAACAGAATGTCAAAATTTGCACTAGAACTGAAGTAGTTTAACTTTTAGCAGACAGTGCTGCTTTTTGTGTTTTAAACAAATACATGTTGTTCGCTATAACTTGGATTGATTGTTAGCAAAAACCGATCTCTGTGATTGGTCTGTTACGTGTGAGCGGTCAAGGCAAAGACAATAAAAATAAATTTTTTTTGGTGTCTGAAATAAAGAGATAATAACAAGACATGATTTGAACCCATAGAATTGCAATGTGACCGCTTCAATATCTCTGCTTGCGCTTGATTCTGTCCTCCTTCACTATGAAAATTATATAACGATAAGATTGCGAAAAATAAGCCCTGTGAGAAGATATTTACATATGCATTTGTTTTCAGAGCGTATAAACAGCAAACACTTTGCAGCATAGATTATCTTATAGGTTTCTATAATTAAACACACTTTTCCGCTTCCGCAGTTTTTCTGTTTGTTTAACAAAAAATCTAGAAAAATTGGAGAACGAGAATAAAAAAATCCGAATACGCGCTTAGTAAAAAACCTTGAAAACATTTTCATACAAAGCAGAAATAAAAGTTAACTCAGCAATGTTATGTGTACTCACATAGAGCATTCTGGCTATTGGCCTGAATCGAAGTGTTTTCAAATCTGATGAATCGAACAAAACATCGATGAATCGAACCAAAGCATAACGTAACGGACAACATTGTTTTTCAGGAGCTTTTTTCTTGTTGTACAAACAGTAAAAACAACATCATTATTTTTCACAGTTTAAATATTTTATTCTCCAAGTTAAATTTTTGAAGAAACTGAATAAACATTCAAAAAAGATGCGTTTAACTTTTACAATAACAAATTTAAAGCTTCTCTCCTCACAACTGATGTTGCAGTTTAAAAATTTTACGAGGACAATATATTCTTTCCCAAAACAACGGCCATCGTTTTGTCCAGGTTGTGCAATCTTTAAAATAGATACAAAGAAAGAAAAAGTAGATTCGGACGAATTGTTAACAGAAAAAGTTCAAGCCAATATGCTTTATGTGTAAAGATGATTTTTTTTATCTTCACTGTTTATTTGTATCACAAAAGTCGTAAGAAAATCGTTAAAAATCTCAATTCATTTATCTAGCTAATCCATACTTATCAGAAATTACAAAAAGCTGTAGACCAAATTATAAAGCTAGCTATCTTTCCTGGCTTGTGTCTTGAGTCGAAAATTTTAGCTAACGTTGCCTCTGTGCAAAGACTAATCAAACTTTATTCAAACTACTAACCTTATTTGACATTCATTTTGAGATGATGCTATATAATTCCAATCATTTGTTGTTCTTTTGTATTGCATGAGCTGTTGTTGTTACCTAACACAAACTTAACTTACGCAACTCATATCAACAACGCAAAAACTTTTTTAGTTTGTTTTGTTTTTTCACAGTTTTATTCGAATGATATTTTCGAATGGGACAGTGTTCTTAAAAATAGCCACCTCGTTCCCAGAGCATAAAGTAAGCAGAAAAAAAATTAGAATAACCGAGACTGAGGCGATTTGACTTATCGAGTGAAAAAAGAGACAATTTCGTTGAAAATAGAAAAAAATAATATGCGCTTAAATGCCAAATGGGCTCCGCTCCGCTGCGTTCAGCTCCGCAAAAAGGTAATAGTAATGTCAGATATACAGAATAAAAAATAAATAGTTTTGAACAATTAAAGTTATTGTTACAATGATATATTTTGTCAATATTGTCAGTACTATTGGCCGATTTAGAATATTGCCCTTCAGTTAAGTAAGCACTTCAACATGAAAATGCATTGATTGCTGTGGAAAAGTACTATTTATCCGGTTAAAAGAGCTTGAATAAAAAGAATAATGTGGAAGTGTACAAATTCACAAAGTTTATTTGTGTATTATCTGAATAACAGATTTATAGTACATTGGAGGATGTAAATATGTTCATTAGGTAGTATTTTTTCCTGTAAAACGTATTAGTTATATCGTCTTCAAAAATAAATATTCTAATGTTGCAAAAAAAATTCAATATACTTCGGTAAAAGATCTATTTTTTTTCCACGTGACAAATTGATAAGATCTCAGTCTGTCTGTCTGTCTGTCTGTCTGTCTGTCTGTCTGTCTGTCTGTCTGTCTGTCTGTCTGTCTGTCTGTCTGTCTGTCTGTCTGTCTGTCTGTCTGTCTGTCTGTCTGTCTGTCTGTCTGTCTGTCTGTCTGTCTGTCTGTCTGTCTGTCTGTCTGTCTGTCTGTCTGTCTGTCTGTCTGTCTGTCTGTCTGTCTGTCTGTCTGTCTGTCTGTCTGTCTGTCTGTCTGTCTGTCTGTCTGTCTGTCTGTCTGTCTGTCTGTCTGTCTGTCTGTCTGTCTGTCTGTCTGTCTGTCTGTCTGTCTGTCTGTCTGTCTGTCTGTCTGTCTGTCTGTCTGTCTGTCTGTCTGTCTGTCTGTCTGTCTGTCTGTCTGTCTGTCTGTCTGTCTGTCTGTCTGTCTGTCTGTCTGTCTGTCTGTCTGTCTGTCTGTCTGTCTGTCTGTCTGTCTGTCTGTCTGTCTGTCTGTCTGTCTGTCTGTCTGTCTGTCTGTCTGTCTGTCTGTCTGTCTGTCTGTCTGTCTGTCTGTCTGTCTGTCTGTCTGTCTGTCTGTCTGTCTGTCTGTCTGTCTGTCTGTCTGTCTGTCTGTCTGTCTGTCTGTCTGTCTGTCTGTCTGTCGGTCTGTCGGTCTGTCGGTCTGTCGGTCTGTCGGTCTGTCGGTCTGTCGGTCTGTCGGTCTGTCGGTCTGTCGGTCTGTCGGTCTGTCGGTCTGTCGGTCTGTCGGTCTGTCGGTCTGTCGGTCTGTCGGTCTGTCGGTCTGTCGGTCCGTCGGTCCGTCGGTCCGTCGGTCCGTCGGTCCGTCGGTCCGTCGGTCCGTCGGTCCGTCGGTCCGTCGGTCCGTCGGGCCGTCGGTCGGTCGGTCCGTCGGTCGGTCCGTCGGTCGGTCCGTCGGTCGGTCGGTCCGTCGGTCGGGCCGTCGGTCGGTCCGTCGGTCGGTCGGGCCGTCGGTCGGGCCGTCGGTCGGTCCGTCGGTCGGTCCGTCGGTCGGTCGGGCCGTCGGTCCGTCGGTCGGTCCGTCGGTCGGTCCGTCCGTCCATCGGTCGGTCCGTCCATCGGTCGGTCCGTCGGTCGGTCCGTCCGTCCGTCCGTCCGTCCGTCCGTCGGTCGGTCCGTCCGTCCGTCCGTCCGTCCGTCCGTCCGTCGGTCGGTCGGTCGGTCGGTCGGTCGGTCCGTCCGTCCGTCCGTCCGTCCGTCGGTCGGTCCGTCCGTCGGTCCGTCCGTCGGTCGGTCGGTCCGTCCGTCCGTCCGTCCGTCCGTCGGTCGGTCCGTCCGTCGGTCCGTCCGTCCGTCGGTCCGTCCGTCGGTCCGTCGGTCCGTCGGTCCGTCCGTCCGTCGGTCCGTCGGTCCGTCGGTCCGTCGGTCCGTCGGTCCGTCGGTCCGTCCGTCCGTCGGTCCGTCGGTCCGTCCGTCCGTCGGTCCGTCGGTCCGTCGGTCCGTCGGTCAGTCAAAATGGTACCGCAAGTAGCGAGAGGTGCGTAATGCGGTATAAAAAGACGGTCATACCCGTGGATTTTTCCACGGGCCATCGACTAGTGTCCAATACATAGCTCAGTATTCTTGCCTCTTTTGTCTAACGTGTTTTTATACCTTTTTACTTCTGTGGGTGTACTTTGCACAAGAAATGACTGCATGTATACTTTTAAGTGAAATTTTACATACGAACTACCTAAAGTATGGAATGAATTTTAAAAAGCAATTGAAATCTGCCATATGGTTTTTTTTTTAAATTTTTAGCACTGAGGTAAGAACGTTTATCTTAGTTTGTGATCTATGTATAAATCAAACTAGAATCAAAATTAAGGGATTCCTAAACGTTTTTGATGTTCCTCTCTACATCTTTGAATGTCCATATATAAAGAGTAGCGATGTCGTTTTTTCATTACTTTGAACATATCTCTGCAGTAGTTAAATTAAACGTTTTTTCTAGCCTAAATTAAAATTAAAATACATTCTACTCACATATTCAGGTCAATGGTCTAACTGGGGTGCATATGCTGCATGTAGTGAAACTTGCCAAACAAATGTTTATGCAGCCCCTCATCAAATGAGAAGAAGGATGTGTAATGGAGCAACATGTTCTGGTAGTTCCACAGAGACACGACTTTGTAACATTAGAGTTATTTGTCCAAGTTTACTTGCTTAATTTTTTAGTTCATACATTCTAAAATTACCAAATCAAATTATAACAAAATATCAATTTTGACCTAAATACTTCTAATATGTATAAATATATTATAAAAGAATGTTAGCTCATTCAGTATATTTGGTCACAACTGCGCTAGTCTGATCAGCGCAAGTTTCGCCACATTATGTCATAACGTTACCGATAGATGTGCCTATCCACAGAAAGAACCAATAAAGATGAGAAGTAAAAACAAGTGAATTTAAACTATAATGAACAATTTAATATAGACGTAATTTGCGTATATTTGAATCTTAAGCAAACGTACTTAATAATTCCTTTGTTACTAACAACAGGTTCACTTACACAATGGACGCAATGGGGTGCATGCAGTGAAAACTGTCAAAGCAATTTAAATGTTGCGCCTACAAAATCAAAGACTAGACAATGTTTAGGTGCTAGTTTTGGTGGAAACTGTGGTGGTTCAAGTCTTAAAATGACAGGAACATGTAATGTGGGGATTCTCTGTGCAGGTACGATGCCAGTGCTGTTATTTGTCTGTCATACAGATAATAAATTCTGTTTTTCAAATCCGGCAAGTATGAGAACTTTTAAAGTCAGGAAGTTAGGTAGTTGAAGAGATGGTAGTCGGTGAGTTAGCGAGTTGCTGCTACTGTCGTTGACCGATTAAAATTGCTGTTCTCCATCTATAGACCTGTAGATATTTTAAAAATTAGCCTAATGCGGAATAGCTAGCTAGTTGTCCGGTATTACGCCATTAACAAATTATAAGCATTTTTTTATTTACTTTATACATATGCTATTTTCTTTTATATGCTTACAAGATTATTGTTTGTCTTATTCAGTTACTTATGGCGCAACAAGGTGAAATTGGTTTCATTTTTGTTCAGCTAGCTTTGGCATCAAACTTCTCAAAAATATGTACGGTAAATACAGGGGTAGGTACAGGGGTTGGTAGTAACTCAATTTTTTGTCAGACTTGCAAGCATTGGGTACATAAGAAGTGCAGTAGTATTAGTGGAAGGTTAAGAGCTGACATTCAGTTTGTATGCAAGCGTTGCAAAGGTGAGATTATAGAGAATGAAGTATTTCCAGCTTTAATGATGTACAACAGTGGCTCGTTAGAGATAGTTGAGAACTTCTGTTACTTAGGTGATATGTTGGGCAGTGAAGGGGGTGTTGGAAGAAGTGTTACTTGCAGGATAGGTTCTGCTTGGAAAAAGTTCAGAGAGTTACTTCCTTTGTTGACTAGCAGAGTCCTGTCAATTGAGGTAAAAGGTAGGTTGTATGAGGCCTGTGTAAGAAGTGTTATGTTGTACGGTAGTGAGACATGGGCAGTGAAGCAGGAAGATCTTGACCGTTTAGAAAGGAATGATATGAGAATGGTTAGGTGGATGTGTAACGCCAGTCTGAGAGACAGAAAGAGTTCAGATGAGCTAAGAAGCAGGCTAAGTCTCCGTAGAATTAAAGATGTTATCCAGATAAAAAGATTGAATTGGCTGGGGCACTTGGAAAGAATGGAGGAGGATAATTGGGTAAGAAAGTGTAGAGACTTGATAGTTCCTGGGGCAAAGCCCAGAGGCAAACCGAGAAAGACTTGGCAGGAGGTTATAAGGACAGACTTGATACAGAGGAAGTTGAGTTTAGATCTAACACAGTCTAGATCAGATTGGAAGAGGGTCATTAATATACCCCGTCCAACCCATGCTAGCATGGAAAACGGACGTTAAGCCGAGAATGATGATGATGATGATGAAATACGCCATAGTTAGCGAAAAATAATCATTTCTTATTACTCAATTACATTTTTATATTGATATTTATAATGCACACTTAACTAAAGAAGAAAAAGAGAGTGATAAATCCTATGGGTAGAAACAGTTAAAATAAGAGTCGTAAACTGTTCCACACTTCCAGGTGGAGCGCTTTAGAACAGATATGCGGTAGCTATGTTGTAAATTTAGTGAAGCGCACACAACAACATAGTGTTTCGAGTCTAATATATTTCTCAAAAAATACCTTTGCGACAACTTCACCTGAAATAAAAACTTGTCATAGCAAAAATAGCATCACAACTTCGTTTTCCATAAGAATACAGGAAACAGCTTGTCGTTACCCCTGTCCAGTTAAAAAATCACACAGCGTTTTTGTTATGCGGAATAAGTACTCGTGAAGGTTAAGAAAAGAAATTGTGCAACCGGGCTAGGCGCTTAGTACAGGCAAACCATGTCGCACATCCGTATAGACAGTTCGGTTTAAATAAGAACATAAGAATCGGCCCGTCGTTATCACCAGGTTGAGCGCTTATTACAGGTAAACCGTGTCGCACATGCTTAAAGGTTAAATACTCGCAGCCCGTCATTACCCTGTCCAGCTTAAAAAACAAGTCATCAATTTTATTTTGCAGTATAAGTTTTCATGACAGTAATAAAAGTGTAGCTACCTAACTGCATTCTGCATAAGAATTCTTAATTAAGAATTTTATTTAGCCAAACTCCATTTTTCTACTTTCAATTTTTAGCCACAGCTAGCTAAAGAGCTAAGTAGATAGACCAACTCCAACAACAATCTATATATATATAATACTGTTTTTCTCTGTGTCTGCGAGGGGCAATTTCGACATGTATTCAGTTTCCTTAGTTGTCTCCGAAAAACTTATGTCTCAAATGTTAAACTTTCTGACGTTCCGACACGACGCCAATAACAATAATTTAACGTCAATAACCTAATTTAAATTAATGAAGCCATTGCCAATGTTTTGAGGCCTAATAAGTTTAAAACGGGGTGGTGATGTCAGTCATTTTTTACCGCGTGGGTAACAAGGGAAAACCTACCAAATTGGGTAGGTTTATCAGTCCTGGGTCCTTATATCCGTTTTGGAATAAATGAGATGCTTGAATAACAAACATAACCACTTTTACTTTCGCCATTTCTTGCTGTCAAATTTAGTTTGCCATATGGTCACTGTTGACCAATAAATCTAATATAATTATTTGTTTAGGTTGGCAACCATTAACTTTTTAAAAAATTATCACCGTTGTCGACCAGTTAAGACATGGGAATTGTACAACACGCGCTGCATATTGTCAAATTTATTTTTTTAAGAAACAGAAATATAAGATTCCTGAAAAGCGCGGGACTCCTGGGTAAAACTACTATCTTTCAACCTGCAATTATTTTCGTTCCCATGCCATTTCTGACGCGAACACATGCAAAAAATTTGTTAGGAGAAAGTGTTTTATAATATTGGTTTTGACAACCCCTGAGCCCTGGATTCTCCTCGAAAACATCTCGCTCTGTTTCAAGAAACGAATAAGAATGCTTCCAACGTGCCACGGGCTGATGTTTTTGAGCTGCGTTATAAATCGGGCAATTCCTGAAAACAGATAAGAAATTATATTCTGCTTAGTGTGCTGAAGTCCCGTGCCCTTCAGTTATAATAGAAGTTTTTCATTAAAAATGAGTATGATTTATTGTTGTAGTATCCCCAACGCAATTTGATGCATCGCATGTTAAAAATATAAAAAAGAATAGGCTCTACGGAAAGGAGCAAATACTTTATTTAGCCATTGAAGTTTAGTAACTCTCCAACTATCTCCTCTGCAACTACTAAACTCCACGACTCGAAACTTACATTATTCTCAAATCAGGACATATTTCTAAAAAAACTAAATTGTGTTCACTTTCATAGTATGATTGTTTTCTGATAAATTGCTGTAAATAAAATTACATTTTTTCATGAATACAACCTTTAATCTTTATTTTACAGCATAATTAAACTGGAACATCTAGTCTAACAACCTGACAATTGTGAATTTTCTTTATATTTAATTCAGGTCAATGGTCTGCCTGGGGTGCATATAGTACTTGTAGTGAAACTTGTCAATCAAGTATTAATACACCGCCTTCTCAATCGAGAACAAGAGCATGTATTGGTGGCACGACTGGGACAACATGTCCTGGAAGTGGTGTAGGCACACAAAACTGTAATGTTGGTGTCGCGTGTCCAGGTATAACCCAGTATTTGCTTACATAGATTCATATTTAAGTGCTTTATCTGTTATCACATATCTATCCTGAAATAATATTCACTAATATTATTAAATAAATTTATTCAGGAAGTCTTACACAATGGTCTGTGTACAGTCAATGTTCTGCTACCTGCCAATCGAGTCATGTGCATCCAACTCAACAGAGAACACGCACTTGCACAGGAGCTACACTTGGAGGAAACTGTTACGGTGTTTCGTTGGTTCAAAGTACTAATTGTAATGTAGGAGTACCTTGCACAGGTAAGTTATTTCTTTTAAACGTGTCCTTTCCACTACTAAATATTTGCTTTTACTCAGTATTTTTATTGTTAACTGCAGGTTCACTTGCACAATGGGCACAATGGGGTGCATGCAGTGAAAGCTGTCAAATCAATACAAATATTGCACCTACAAGATCAAGAACTAGACAATGTGTAGGTGCTACTTTTGGTGGAAACTGTGGTGGTGCAAGTCTTACAATGACTGGAACATGTAATGTTGGTGTTGCTTGTCGAGGTAACTATTAGTTCTTTCTAATGCGTGAAAATACTGACTGTAATAGAGAAGTAGCCAATTCCAATTAATTTCTATGCAAGAGTACTTACTAATAATTTTATTGTTTACTACAGGTTCACTTACACAATGGACGCAATGGGGTGCATGCAGTGAAAACTGTCAAAGCAATTTAAATGTTGCACCTGCAAGATCAAAGACTAGACAATGTGTAGGTGCCACTTTTGATGGAAACTGTGGTGGTGCAAGTCTTACCATGACTGGAACATGTAATGTTGGGGTTGCTTGTCGAGGTAGCTATTAGTTCCTTTTTAATGCGACTATTAGTTCTTTTTTAATGCGTGAAAATACTGACTGCAATGGAGTAGTAGCTAAGTTCCAATTATTATCTATGCAAGAGTACTTGCTAAAAATTTTATTGTTTACTGCAGGTTCACTTACACAATGGACGCAATGGAGTGCATGCAGTGAAAACTGTCAAAGCAATTTAAATGTTGCGCCTACAAAATCCAAGACTAGACAATGTTTAGGTGCTAGTTTTGGTGGAAACTGTGGTGGTTCAAGTCTTACAATGACAGGAACATGTAATGTGGGGATTTTCTGTGCAGGTACGATGCCAGTGCTGTTATTTGTCTGTCATACAGATAATAAATTCTGTTTTTCAAATCCAGCAAGTATGAGAACTTTTAAAGTCAGGAAATTAGGTAGTTGAAGAGATGGTATTTGGTGAGTTAGCGATTTGCTGCTACTGTCGTTGACCGATTAAAATTGCTGTTCTCCATCTATAGACCTGTAGATATTTTAAAAATTAGCCTAATGCGGAATAGCTAGCTAGTTTTCCGGTATTACGCCATTAACAAATTATAAGCATTTTTTTATTTACTTTATACATATGTTATTTTCTTTCATATGCTTACAAGATTACTGTTTGTCTTATTCAGTTACTTATGGCGCAACAAGGTGAAATTGGTTTCATTTTTGTTCAGCTAGCTTTGGCATCAAACTTCTCAAAAATATGTTCCGTAAATACGCCATAGTTAGCGAAAAAATAATAATTTCTTATTACTCAATTACATTTTTATATTGATATTTATAATGAACACTTAAATCCTATGGCTAGAAACAGTTGAAATAAGAGTCGTAAACTGTGCCACACATCCAGGTGGAAGGCTTTAGAACAGATATGCGGTAGCTATATCGTAAATTTAGTGAAGCGCACACAACAACATAGTGTTTCGAGTCTAATATAGATTTCAAAAAATACCTTTGCGACAACTTCACCTGAAATAAAAACTTGTCGTAGCAAAAATAGCATCACAACTTCGTTTTTTATAAAAATGAAGAAGAGTGTTGTAGCATCGCAACGCAATTTGATGCATCGCATGTTAAAAACATAAAAAAGAATACGCTCTGCGGAAAGGAAAAAATACTTTTTTAGCAATTGAAATTTAGTAACTCTCCAACTATCTCTTCTGCAACTAATAACTTCCACGCATCGAAACTTACATTATTCTCAAATCAAGACATATATCTAAAATAACTAAATTGTGTTCACTTTCAAATTATTTTTTGCTGATAAATTGGCGTAAATAAAATGGCATTTGTTCATGAATACAACCTTTAATTTTTATTTTATAGCATAATTAAACTAGAACGTATAGTCTAACAACCTAACGATTGTGAATATTTTGTATATCTAATTCAGGGCAATGGTCTACATGGGGTACATATGGTACTTGTAGTGAAACTTGCCAATCAGTTATAAATACAGCGCCTTCTCAATCCAGAACAAGAGCATGTATTGGTGGAACGACTGGGACAGCATGTCCTGGAAGTGGCGTAGGCACACAAAACTGTAATGTTGGTGTTTCGTGTCCAGGTATAACCCAGTATTTGCTCACACAGATTTATATTCAAGTGCTTTATCAGTTATCAGATATCTATCCTAAAATAATATTCACTAATATTACTAAAAAACTTTATTCAGGAAATCTTACACAATGGTCTGCGTACAGTCAATGTTCTGCTACCTGCCAATCAAGTCATGTGTATCCAACTCAACAGAGAACACGTACTTGCACAGGAGCTACACTTGGAGGAAGTTGTTACGGTGCTTCGTTGGTTGAAAGTAATAATTGTAATGTAGGAGTAACTTGCACAGGTAAGTTCCCTCTTTTAAAGATGTCCTTTCCACTACTGAATATTTGCTTTTACTCAATATTTGTATTGCAGGTTCACTTACACAATGGGAACAATGGGCCGCATGCAGTAAAAGCTGTCAAAGCAATACAAATATTGCACCTACAAGATCAAGAACTAGACAATGTGTAGGTGCCACTTTTGGTGGAAACTGTGGTGGTGCAAGTCTCACAATGACTGGAACATGTAATGTTGGAGTGGGTTGCGCAGGTACGCTTCTGTTACTACCTTTATCAATATATGGTCATTTATGGACAATAAAGAATGGACTTGTTTAGAAGTTTTGAACCAATATATAAACCATCATATTGACTTAAAATTTGAGAAAGCTATTTCTATCTAAGTTATCCTTTAGTCTGAATTTATCAGTGTTTACTTGCCAATGTCCATAACGGACTAACGGTTTAGGATAATGTTATTTATTAACTAGTCGATAAGGCCCGTGGAGAAATCCACTTAGGCAGATGGGCAATGGAAAAATAGGTTGTTTTAGATGTTTTGCTGACGTCAGCAGTGAAGATCCCCAAAAAATTAGAGAAATTTATTATATTCTTTTATTGTAGTGTGTAGAGGTTAAAACGCTGATCAAAATAATGTATAGGATGATATGTTTTCGAGGAACGCAAAAGGAGATATAAGGGTTTAAAAATTGTGCTGACGTCAGCAAAGGCCCGTGAAAACACAAAAAAAATTTTTTAGAAATTTATATACCTGTTGTCTTCCTCGTATAGATCTTGAAACGCTGATCAAGAAAATGTATAGGATCATGTACTTTTGACAAACGGTTGCAGAGATATTAGAGTTTGAAGGTTTTTTGATGACGTCATCAACCCGTCCATTCCGAAACGGGTTTGGGGACCTAGGTTTGGGAAACTTACCCAAATTGGTCCCAGGTGGTCCCTAGTTACCCACGCGGTGAAAAATCATTAACGTCACCACCTCGTTTCCAAGTTATTTGGCCTCAAAGTTTTAAGTGCACTGTAATGGCTTCCCATAAATTATAATGCAACAAAACCTTTTGTTATATATTGCATATATAAAAATATATCTTTAGTAAACTTTAGACAAACTGTTAATAAAAATCAGTCCTTTTAGCAACTTTCATGCTGTTTTACCATCAATAAGCCTTACACAAAATTTCAAATCTCACATAGTATTCTGTCACAAATGTTCACATAAAATATATATAAAAAATAACAGAGTGCAAAACCAATTGGCAAATTTTTTAGGCTAATTAGTCAAATTAGAAATGCAAAAACAAAGTTTGAGTCATAATTCATGTTAAAAAACAACAACAATCAATTTAACAGTTCATTTTATGTCAATTTTTGCACTAAATTTGCAACACAAAATACAAATTCTAAATAATTCCTATGGTTTTCCTTTAAGTTTAATCAAAATATAAAAGATGAGAGGTGAACGCCAAAATCAAAGTTTGCAAAATTTAATTATTTTGGTATATATGTCTATTGATATATGCCCTCTAAAACAATATTTCAATCCAAAATGTGAAAAAGAAAAACAGTTTGCAACAAAATCAGTTATTCTGATGATATTGCATACTTTCTTTCCACAAAAGTGTAAAAAAAAGAATGGTTGTAGGAAATACTTCTGGTTCAACAAAAATCAGTATTTTTGATATTTTGCATCTTGTACTCATTAAATATTACCCAAATTTTAACTGTGATTTGGAACGCATCAAATTTAGAAATAGAGAGGGATCAGTCATTTCGGTATGTTGTACAGAGTCCTGCCCGGTAAAGAATTTATATATACAAAATATAAAAAAAAAACTTGCAATGTGCAAAATCTAATTCTCCTTCTGTATGTCTTCTGTAATCAGTCTTTGCCCACAAACTATATATTACATGAAAATGTCAAAACCATAAATTAGAAGAAATTAAATTTATACATCTTAAAAATAAGTAATTTCTGTACTTTATTCTTAGAACTTTTTTGCAGGAAAAGAACTTCGCAAACCAAAAATAGAATCAGGAAAATGTTTAAAATTTTCAGGGTTAATAACATTTTATGAATTTTGTGGCAATTTTACGTTTTGTATATATATTGTCAGTTGAATTTCTCGTTTTCATATAAAAACAGGAATAGCTTGCAAGTTGCAAAGTCAAATTCTACAAAAAATAGTTCTTTCGCTATATTGCATGATCCAAACACATAACATTTCAAAAAACACACAACAGTTTGTATATATTATATATATACACTATGCATATATATAAATGAAAAGTTACCCCAGCCTTTCATGTACATTTTTTACATTTAGGGTGAAAAATGTGAATCCTTCCGCTGCCTTTCCCAAAAAAATTAAAATAAAAAATAAATAATCAACAACCCATGTAAATACTGCAACAAAATCAAAAAATGTGAAAAAGCTACGTAAAGTTTCCCCATAATGTGAAAAACCTCTGTCAAAGTTTTTTCGGTGTTGTACTCCCTCAAAAAAGTTGAAACTTTTCTTAAATAAGACAAAATGTCATAAACAAAAACATTTTAGTCAGAACATCTAGAACAACAAAATCACTACACTTAAGGTACCAGAATTACTACATGTTAAATAAAAATCGTTTCGTCATATTACATGTAACCGATGTATATAAGTTTAGTTACACAAAATGTGAAAAATACATTATTTGCATATATACACAAAATGTGAAAAATACATTATTTGCTTAAAAACAGTCCTTAAACTATTCTTAAATATTATGTAATACTTTTTTAAAAGTTGTTGTGGCTTGGTAATTTAAGCTTAAAATGTCAAGTGAAATAAGTTACAGCCACATTCTTAGCAAAGACCACTACGATAACTACGGTAGCTAGCTTACATGTAAAAAGCAACATAAAACTCACAAGTTAGCTAGGTACTTGTAATCTTAAGTTTGAAGCTAACATAAGCTAGCTACAGCAGCTAATAGCTGGTCAGTTGAATATAAACTGGAGACTTAGCTAGGTATAAAGAACATGGCTACATAATTATAAAGTCCGAGCAAGCTAGCTATAGGTTGTTGTTGGTGTGGTTGGCTTTATGATGCTAGCTAACAAACATGTCTCACATCAATAATATCATCAAAACTAAAAAAAAACATAAACAAACCTTTGAAACCTTGCTATACTTCATTTACATACCATGCCTTTTTTCAAATGTTTTTGTAGATTTATTTTGAAGGCAAGAGAAGACAAATGCTTAAAAAGAACAGCCATCTTTTTTGCAAACACAATTTCCGTTACTTTGTGCTAGAACTTCATTTAACAAACCACACAAAACTCGCAGCTTTTCACGACAAAGAAGACATATATTTTACGGCAACATCAAAGATTCTTTTCGGCGACATCAAAGGAAAATAAACACATCCACTTTGCCTGTTACGGACACGTTGGACACACAGACACACAGACACACTCTCCGTATTATTATAAGAGATATGTAAAGTCGACATTTTTCAACAGTGCTGTGAAATGCTTCATAATGCCAACAATTTTCAACGTTGTTTACTTTCCCTGTATCTACGCTAAAGAACAACTGGATGCTGTTTGGCCAATTCGACTTGAACGAAATGTTTTCTCAAATATTTCGTCCAAACTGCACTTGATTGCATGCAGCAGAAGTAAAACAAAAATGTTGTTAACTAAACAAACATTACGTATTCGATAAATTTGATGAATAAGTTGTTTTTTTTTACAGTAATACGAACATTGTGATAATTGTTCTAATGATTTGGTATTGTCAATTGATTTATATTTTATTTAGGTCAGTGGTCTAACTGGGGCGTATATGATTCATGTAGTGAGACTTGCCAATCTAATGTTAATATAGTCCCCACTCAAACAAGAAGAAGAACATGTAATGGTGGAACGTTTGGGGCAACATGTCCCGGCAATTCTGTAGAGACACAGAGTTGTAATGTTGGAGTTACTTGTCCAGGTTTACTTAATTATTGTTCATACATTCTCTTGCACTGTAGTATTAAGAGCGTTAACTTTACTTAGTAAATCAATTAAACAATAGACAGTCCATGCGATACTATACAATCAATTTTTTAGGAAAGTAACAAGGTACAAGAAGGAATAATGAAAAGGCCACAGAAAAACCGTCAAGCGTTTGCAGACGGATTTAAAAAGTGAATTGAAAATCGGTCAGCGAAGCTAGAAAAGTAAGCATAAATAATAGAAAAAGATAAGCCGATATATGTTTCATCTAGTGTATCTGAGGAACTAGTCGTCATTCTATAGAAAAATCCACATATATACAATAAATAAGTAAATGGTTAATGTTAAAAAAAATTATAAGTTTGAAGTTTCGTAAATATATATTTTTTTAAAAGTATCTTTCTTGATTTCAATAAAAGGGCAAGAATCAAGAAAGTAATTCACTGTCACTTTTGCTATAATGTGTTTAGCCCATGTTTACTGTTTCTCTTGATAATAAATTTCTTTTTTTTCCTTTTTATATTAACGTATTTGTGAATTTCGCTCAAAGAAACAAAAAAAGTTAATTGGCCGTGCATGTTGAATAATAAAATTAGTGCATATATATAGTTTATTTTAAGAATAGTATTCAGGGGGCGGATGCAGGATTTTTTTCACCTTTTTGTGGAAAGCGAAACATACGCGTATTTTTCGCAGACCTTTCCTTCTTTTTTCTTTCATTTTCAAGTAATTCTGGATAGAAAAGTTGTTAAATCACTAGTAAAAAATTGTACTCAGACATTGTCGATTTAATGGTCACAGCGACTGCGCAATAAATTGAGGCTTGTGAAGATATTAAACTGTGGCTAAGAATCATTACATGTAATAAGTATTAAAAGGCTATCAAAATAACACTTGGTCAGCGATGTCATTTGCGTAAACCAAGTTATGCTTGATCTATAGTTGACGTGATTTTCAAAAATTTCCTTTAGGGATATTACAAATTTTTTGACCTATCATGTGCTTTCGGAAGCCTCATCTAGATTTGGTAACGCATAAAGTTTATAGAAATCATCCCTCACACCCAAGAAAGTGACAAAAAGAGGGAAACTCAGCTGTTGGATAATACTTGACTAAAAACAAACATATAATCTATTTTTTTGACTTGGCGAAATTCTGACTGAGGCTTCATGTACATAAAAAATGATTTTGAGAACTTTTATAATTCGCAGAAGAGGGATTTAATAATAGGATTTTCAGGATTGAGTTGGCATAATCTTACTCCTGAACCTGCTATTATTAATCTGAGTATTATAACCACTAGGAAAATTAATACAATATAAACTGTTTTGTCTATCTATACTGATAAATGTTACCCAATCAAAAGCATAGATCGAGCTTGCGAGGTCGATACGCTGATCGATGGTAATATTTCTCGGAAGAGATAGATAAAGCAGTTTATATTATATTCATTAACTAACTAGCTGTTTCCCGTGGAAGAATCCACTGTTAATTCACGTAACAGATATACGTCCATCAAAAAAAAGAACAATACAGCAGTGCGAATCTTACAATCTGCATTATTTTATATATGTCCTAAAAATCAAAGGTGTCTAACAACCGTTACGTAAAAAGCGAAATACGCTAAAACTATATACTTGCTTTGTCATTCCAGAAGTACACCAGGGAAAAAAACGATACCAAACATTAAAAAAAAATCCAACATTTTTCGTTAAGTCATACAAAATCAGCTATTTGGTCTATTGGATACGGCAACCCTTCCAAAATTATACTCAAAATATAAGAAATTATTAGTTGACAACACATAAAAGAGAAAAATAAAAACTTAAATAATTTGATATATTGTATATTGTATATCTACCGAAATATTTCAATCCAAAATATTAAAAGAACAGTTTGCCTTACAGACCCAACTTTATAATCAAGAAAATCACGCATAAAATCAAAGAAGATAACAATGCAGCGTTTTCGAATTTAAGAATCGAATATATTTTAAACGATCGTAACAGATGTAAACATTGATTTAAGTTTAGGCTTTTCATAACGACATCAACACTGAATCACACAGTCTGTAGTGTTAAAAACAGTTAGAACGGAAAAATTACTTTTCACAGTTTATGTAAATTCTTCTCCGGAATATACACGCTGTTTTTATAAGAATAGTGTGTTTTAGTTTCAGCCTTGATGTTCTTAACTTTTTTGACAAATGCTATCCTCCTTATTCTCAATATGTTCTTAGCATGACTATGGCCTGTAAATATATAATGCCTTAATAAAATAAAGCATGCTATAACTTACTATAGCTAATGGCAATTTCTACTACATGTAACGACCCATTGCTTGGACAGAAAAAAGTTCAGTTCGTTTGATATACAATAAAAAAAGTAAAATTCTAATCAATTTGTGCGTTATACAAATGTTCATATTTAAAACAACCTATCAAGCTTAGACATATTCTTAGGATATTCTAAACTTCTGATCCATTTTTCAGAGTATATTCTTACAAAATATGTGCTTAAAGAAAATATTTTGCGGCTCAAGACACAACAACAAACTTAATATTTAAGGAAAAATTTAGCTCTGAAAGAAACGGCTAAAAAATCGTTATACACCCAAATTTATTTCTCTATCAAATAATTTAAACAACACACCTGCTTTTCTTTTGCCTTCTCAGTAGGTCGCTAGCTAGTGTTCTCTAGATAAAAGTTCAATTAGTTTTTTACTTCGTTTACTAAATTTCTCTTCATCCCAAAGAAAACGAATTGAAAATGTATAGCTGCAATTGTCTGATGCATTTCCAATCAATTCTTTTTGTGATGTTATATCATTGTACGTTTTTCTTCGTTTTAAAAAATATTTCTGACAGCAACATTAACTTCGTTCGACAACAACAGTTTGTTCTTTACATTTTAGATTCGAATTACATTCATATTCGAATGTAATACAACCTCGGTCCCAGAACACAAAAATGGAAAACATAGAAAAACATATGCTTTAAGCTAACCTCATGATGAGTAAACATTGGCATGCTTTGTTTAAAATAACTTTTTTTAAGGATTAATTTGAAAAACAGACAACCTTCTTCGCTTTGGTTTTCTTTTTTCGGTTGATAAACAACTTGTTTCCGTGAGATACGGCGCGTACATGGTAAACCAGGGGTAAAATTAAATTATTTCAACCGTAACGACCGAGAACGGCGCTGTAGCATAAATGACAAATGGACCCCCTGTTTTCTCATTTTGCGGCTTACTTAATTTTTTAGTAAATTTTAGCGTACGGCCACGTCATAAGAAAGTGACCCGTGAGTTGCGTGTCGTGGACTCACAATTTTACTCACGCAAGGAAATTAATATATAAGACTAGCTGTTTCCCGTGGAAGAATCCACTGTATTCTCATTTAATTTATGTAGCAGATATATGTCCATCAAAAAACAAACAATACAGCAGTGCGCATCTTACATCTGCATTATTATATAAATGACCAAAAAAATTAAAGGTGTCCAACAACTGCAGTATATATGTGACATTTAAAATCTAAATCTACTAAAATTACTTGCTCTGACCATCTGACAAATGCGAAAATTATTCGGAAAGAAGTTTTCAAAAGCATTTCAACATACATCTCACCCAAAAAATTTAAATCACTCAAAACGTCACATATATACAAAAAAAGCTGATCAATGTCAAACACAAATCTCTCTCATTGTATATGTTAAAATCAGTTAGTTTATTGCAAACCCTGCCAAAGGTTGACACAAAATGGGAAAAATAAACAATAAATTGTGCCTAAGTAGAAATTTTTATCTAAGGTGTTAAAAAGGGATTGCAAGGATAAATTATAATGCAATAAAACGTTTTTTGATATATTGCATACGGTCCTTCCTCACTAAACTTTAGACAAAATGTCAACAAAAAAAACGGTGTTTAAACCTGAAATTAATAAAGTCCTTTTAGCAACTTGCATGCTGTTTTACCATCAATAAAGTAAACAAAATTTCAAATCTCACATAGTATTCTGTCACAAATGTTTTCATAAAATATATATAAAAGTCATAATGAGTCATGTTAAACAACAGCAATCAATCTATAAGTTCATTTTATGTCAATTTTTGCACCAAATTTGCAACACAAAATACAAATTCTAAATAATACTAAAATCTCTTATTTTGGTCCTTCGCATACCGACGGTCTCCCACAAAAGTTTAATCAAAATGTAAAAAATGAGAGGTAACGACAAAATCAAAGTTTGCAAAATTTAATTATTTCGGTACATATATCTACTGCATATGCCCTCTAAAACAATATTTTAATCCAAAATGCCAAAGAAAAACAGTTTGCAACAAAAATCAGTTATTTCGATGATACTGCATACACTCTTTCCCCACAAAAGCTTCACAAACAAAAAGAATGGTTGTAGGGAGTGCTTCTGATTCAACAAAAATCAGTTTTTTTGACATTTTGCATCTTGTCCTTACCCATTAAATCTTACACAAAATTTCAAAAAACTATATACGATTTGGAACACATCAAATTTAAATCGAGAAGGATCAGTCATTTCGGTATATTGCACCCACAGAGACCTCCCCGGTAAGAATTTATACAAAATATAGAAAAACACAGCTTGCAAGGTATAAAATCGAATTCTTCTTCTATGTATATATGGTCCTTCCTCGCCAAATTAACATAAAATGTCAAAAAGGTTCAGATATAACAACACAACAAAAATCAGTTCTATCAGTATATGTCATGCCATTGTCCTCCACAAAATGTTCACCTTAAAGTTTCACAAGGAACAGCATGTAAATTAAAAACAATTAAGATCAGGTATTTTGGTCTATTTCATACCATTCTGTCCCAAATAATTTATAAAATATAAAAATTGAGTGGTAAAACAGAAATTTGCAAAATTCCATTTTTTTATATGCATATATATATTGTATATATATTATATGCCTTCTACAACAATAAGTTAATTCAAAATGTCAAAAAGAAGAAAAAAATAGCTTACAAAGAGTATAAAATTGAAATCAACAAAGTAGCTCTTTTGGTATATTAAATATGGCCATACGCACAAAAGTTTACACTAAATGTAAAAAAATGGTTGTGTTTAGTAATTCTAAATTAAGAAAAGTCAGTTCTTTTAGCATGCTGATTTATGTCTTTGCCCACAAACTCTTACATGAAAATGTCAAAACCACAATTAAATTTACATTTTAAAAATAAGTAATTTCTGAACTTTATTTTCAGAATATTTGCAGGAAAAGAACTTCGCAAACCAAAAAAAGAACCAGGGAAATGTTTAAAATTTTCAGGGTTAATAACGTTTGATGGGTTTTGTGGGAATTTATATATATAATGTGGGAATATATATATATAATGTCAGAGTTGAATTTCTTATTTTAATATAAAAACATGAAAGGCTTGCAAGGTGTAAAGTCAAATTCTACAAAAATTAGTTCTTTCGGTATATTGCATTGTGCCACAAAAGTTAACACAAAATTTCAAAAGAAAAGCAAAACAGTTTGTATATATTATATATACCATGTATATAAATGGAAAGTCACCCCAGTCTTCCCTGTACATTTTTTCCCTAAATGTAAAAAAACATGTAAATCCTTCCCCCGCCCTCCCCCCAAAATAAATATATAAATAAAATAATCAAAAACCCATGTATATAAATACTGCAACAAAATCAAAATATGTGAAAAAAGCTACGTAAATTTTCCCCATAATGTCAAAAACCTCTATCAAATAAGAATTTAAGAAACACAGGTTTTTTCGGTGTTAGCATGTAGTAACTCTCTCGAAAAGGTTTAAAGTTTTCTTAAATAACACGAAATGTCATAAACAAAAACATTTGAGTAAGAACATCTAGAACATCAGAATTACTACATGTTAAATAAAAATCCTTTTGTCATATTGCATGCAACCGATGTAAGTTTAGTTACACAAAATGTGAAAAATACATTATATATTTGCATAAAAAATAGTCCTTAAACTATCCTTAAATATTATAAATACTTTCTTAAAAGGTGTTGTAGCTTCTTATATCTTCTTATTTAGGCTTAAAGGTCAAGTCAAATAAGTTACAGCCATATTCCTAGCAAAGACCACTAAGATAAACTACAGTACCTAGCTAATCATGTAAAAGCAACATAAAATTCACAGGTTAGCTAGGTATACTGGGAATCTTTAGTTTAAAGCTAACATTAGCTAGCTACAGCAGCTAATAGCTGGTCACTTAAACTGGAGACTTAGCTAGGTATATGAAGACATGGCTACATATATATAAATTCCTAGCTAGCTAGTTGTTGTTGGTGGTTGGCTTTTTATGATGCTAACTATAAAACATGTCTGGCATCAATAATATCATCAAAACTGAAAAAAAAACATGAAAAACCTTACAGAAACCTTGCTATGATTAATTTATAAAACCATGCTCTTCTTCAAATGTTTTTTAAAGATTTATGTTGAATGAAAGAGTAGAGAATACTCAAAAAGAACAGCCATCTTTTTCGTAAACACAATTTCCGTTTTATGCTAGGAACTTCATTTAACAGTCCGTATGCTTTGTGAATATCTAATACCGTTTCATATGTAACGATACCTATATATATATGCTCATATAGATTTTTTGGCATAAGGGTATATATATTTATATCGTTAATAGCAGCGGGTTATATATTTACACTTTATGTGCGATTTCTATGAAGTACATCCCTAATTTTTTTAGTTAAATTTTAGCGTACAGCCACGTCATAAGAAAGTGACCCGTGATTTCCGTGTCGTGGACTCACAGTTTTACTCACGCAAGGGAATTAATATATAAGATACCTATTTTGTTTTGATTTGTCGAACCAGGACTATTTTGTAAAGATTTACTTGTGAAAAGGTTGTAAAAGTTTTGATAAAGAAAAAAAAAGTTTGATTTAATTTTCATTTGCATGTACAAAAAACCATTTGAATATACATATATAGACTATTTTTAAGGGTTCTCTGAACCAAAGTTTATTCTTCGTCAGAAGAAGAGTCTATCACACAAATTCGACGATGTTGTTGTTGTTGCTCATTGTGTCATGAATGTTGATATTAAAAACGCAGTGAATTTAAAATTATCAACATTCCTTGATGTTTTTCTGGCAGAGTGTGTCGAGGTTTTGGATTTACTGTAACTTGATTTTAGAGTTTGTATGTAGCTAGCTATGTTAGTAATTATCCGGCGAAGTTGTTTGTTTACATTATTAGCAACCATTTTGGTTGCTATGAGATTAAAATTTATACCGTGCTGTATGACACCCATAGTGAAGGCTTTTTCACCAATCAGCGCAGCGGATATCTCATGTAGACCGGTTGAAAATAGCTATCAGTTAATAAGATGCTGTATTGCAGGTAGACTAGGAATAAGAAATACGGATCCAACAGAATCACATCGTATCTTATTTACTTAGCCATCTATTAATGAAAATTTTTATGGGGGGTAACAAATATAAAGATATGGTCATCATTATTCCGGAAAAGCATTTATTTAGTCTTTTTTAGTAAAATTAGAAATTTCTTGTATATTTTCGATCTCAATAGCGTCATTGAAATATTACGTTTACCGTGAAAACAAAGTTTTTTTAAGGGGCTATTTCTTTCATAGCAGAGATTCAAATCTGTATGCTCCAACTGCTCCAAGTGCTCCGTTGCCAAAAAAGCAGCACGGAACCGAATCCAGGTGATCCGACATTTTGATTTGGTTTAAAATTCTAACTTATATTTTTCGCATAAATTTTGCATAATTACGAAACAAGGCTCTTTATTTGTAAACAAATATGTCTGTTTTAAAAGCGAAAGTGCTAGCGCTTTTAGCCTTCAGGGAAAGAGAAAACGAAAAAGATAAAAGACATGAAGAGGATATAACTGACCTAATTCTACCATTGGTTGCTCCAATAGGTTCTACCGACCATTTTGATGCTATTCCTATGACATATTTAAAAGCCATTTTAGATGAAGGAAAACATCAGTAGAATCATTGTGCTTAAAGATTGGCAAATTTGATCAGTTTCTAAAATTAATTAATGGTGGTCCGATAGTCAAGTTGCACAAACCAGGGTGTATTTTGTTGTGGTATTGTGCATCAAGGGAACCACTTCATAGTATTGCTGATCGATTTTCATTGAAAGGAAATGTGCCAGGTGTCATTAATTAACCAATTAACAACAAAATTTGAATTATTTAAAAGTGGAAGACGAAGATAGGTTACCAGCTCCAATTACTCTTAAGGAACGAATGAATGAGATATTGATTAAATGAATGAATGAATGAATGAACGTTGATATGCAGACAAACTACGAAAATAGTACAGTCCCCTTTCTTCTTTTTAATGAATTTTGTGCGAGACAAAAAATAATCCCAGTAACTATAAAAACTTGACTTTTTTGTTGAGAGTTGGCAAATATTTGATTACTTGAAATTTCTATTACTCATTTTTTACTGGATCTATCAGACGTAACGCACTTCCTTAGGCAAGAACACTCTTAAGCGGTCCAATGATTTCACAGTTAACTATAGTTGCTAAGAAATGTATAACGCAAAAAAAAGAAACACTAAACAAACAGAAAATAAGCAAACAAGAAATTCCGTTATAGACGTTGACCTAAAAATTAACTTTAAGGTTTATTTTCATTAAAATTAATTTTATTTAGCTCAATGGTCTAATTGGAGTGCTTATGGTGAATGTAGCGAAACTTGTCAATCAAATGTTAATACAGCCCCAACTCAGGCAAGGAGACGAACTTGTAATGGAGGGACATGTCCTGGAAGCCCTGTAATTACAAGAAATTGTAGTGCCCAAGTCACTTGTCCAGGTATTTTTAGTGTAAAGACATATTTTCTTGTGACTTATTGTATATATTTGTAAAAGTTCCGTACACATTCCAGTAACTTTATTTAGGAACACTTACGCAATGGTCGCCTTATGGTTCATGTTCCTCTACATGTCACTTAGTTTCTCATGCTCCATTTCAACAAAGAACACGTAGTTGTGTAGGAGCCACGTTTGGAGGAAATTGTTTTGGCGCTTTATTAAATGAAACTATTTATTGTAATTTGAATGTAGCTTGTCCAGGTAAATATTTGTGTAAAACGTGTTGTTGTCCTCCATAATTAATTTTCATATAACCTTTGTCTTGACAAACGCAGGTGAGCTATCATCATGGAAGCAGTGGGCGACCTGCAGTGAAAGTTGTCAAAGCAATCTAAATGTTGCACCTACAAGATCTAGGACTAGACAATGTTTAGGTGTCACTTTTGGTGGAAACTGTGGTGGTGCAAGTCTTTCAATGACTGGAACATGTAATGTGGGAATTAGTTGTCAAGGTGAACTATATTGATTTTTACAAAGATTTCAACTGATTATTTACGTTCACAACATTTGCATTTACTTTTGTCTGTGAATATGTTTATATAGGATTTTTTAATTTCATTTTGAATAAAATAACGCACAAAAATAAATAAAATAAAAAGTTATTATAAATAGTTAAAAGGGTTTAACCCTCTACTTTAAACAGTTGATAACACATTACTCACAAAGAAATAAAAAATATATAAAGTTGATGTGAGCCAAGGTACATTGTGGGCTAAGAAAAAATTATATTATTTTAAAAACTCATTCATCTTTTTTAGTTATCCAGACAAAAATTACGGTTCAGCGTTATTCCGTTTGCAATAAATCACCCGGATTAAATCGTAAACGCGTTCTATGCCCAACTTACCGTAATGTCATCCATTTGTTCTGCTCCAGTAGAAAACCATTAAAGGGGCTACGAACTGGTTAAAATGCTCACATTCCGTATATCCCGCGCACATATTAAAAATCCGGCAAACGCGTTTTGCGTAATGAACAGACCAGCGCACTTTGCTCGCTGGTTCAATATTTTTTTCGAAAAGTATATTACAAAGAAATATTTCAGCGAGACTCATTCTGGATGAAAACATGACCAAGGCTTGAGAAGATAAAAATTCTAGATATATCTATATGTTCGATTCTGTAAATTACATACATGCCGGAAAAATAACCAGTTTGTTCTTCACCGCCATCAGCTCGACTCTCGTGTAAGTCACTAAAGTCGAAAACCAACAGCTGTTCCCCTTTAAAGCGTTATAGAAACCCGTAATGATTTCAACACCCACGTCTGTTACAAAGTCGAAAAAAAATATCCAACTTAACACGCAATGGTTAAGGATACGGTAACCCCCTTCAGAGTCATTTTTTTTTTAAAAATTATTTTTTTTAATTTCGATTCTTTGGCATATTTTCCTGATATTTTTAAAAAAAGAATCAAAAATATTTATTGTTAAGAGGGATAAAATGAGAAAAAATCTTTTTTATCTTTTAGTGTTTTCAATAGTGTGCTCAAAGTTTAAAATTCCTCAAATATATTTAATCTGTATAATAATTAAAGAGAGTTTTGCAGAACGAATAAAAAATTGCATCTCTACATATAACATAGGAAACATTCACACTTTAATAATCTATACAGATATATTATTATTTATCATCTATACCTTTATAAGTTATTTCTTTATTTTTTTCGTTTTTATCCTGTTATGTTATGTTATCCTGTTGTCTGTTTAACAATAACTAGACCCAAAGTTCTGCGAAAACACTTTACCTTTAATTTCAAATAAAATATTCATGAGTTATTAATTATTCATAACGTTTAAGTGGGTGTAACCATGATTCTTGCAGGTAAAAGCAAAGGTCTTTGATTTGCTTTTTCTCGAAATAAAATTTTTAGTCGTAACGGTATATATTTTTGTCGAACACTCCCCTCCATCTTGTCGAAATTGTACGGAAACAAATTTGTTGCGACAATTATATGTTTGGCTACAAAACTTTGCTTTTTCTAACGCAGAAAGTGAGGAAATATCGAGTTATTGATCTATCATGCTTAAAAATAGATAAATCAGTCATAAAACAGCTATTGTAACACAAAATATGCTATATTTTTGGAACCACGTGTTGTTTTGAGTAAAAAAAGCAAAGTGTTTTAGAGCTGAATAAGAGCTTCGCAATCATATTTTTTTCAACCAACAAAAATTTTACCGAGGGGAGTGTTCGACAAAATGAACTGGAAGGGTGAATTTTTGTATATAATTTTTTTTCTCCTTTTTGGATTTTTTTTATACAAATACTTTATCATCACTCTAGAGATGATTTATTTGGCCTTCAGAATATATATATTTGTTAGGGCTAATATAGCGAGCAGAGGAGATATTTTAAATATGCTGAGTATGTGCCTCAGGGGGTTACCGTATCCTTAATGACAAGTTTTACTGAATTCGAATGTATAGGATAATTGAGCCCTTACTGAAACTTGAACCAACAGTACCCACCATTTTAATTATTAGTTAGACGTGATGGTGGTGTAGTTCATTATATAAGGGTTTAATGACGATAAAAAACTCTGGATGATCAAATGGAACACAGCTAGATTGAAGTTCAGGGTTTATGTCCCACTCGATCCATCATCTTTGCAGCACTTGGGAATATAACGTGTAGGGTTACTTATACCAATATTTCTCCATATGTTGTTCCCCTCCACCAATGTATTATATCTAAACACATTCATAAACATGCTACGTAGCAAGATATTCGATTCCATCCCACTTAATCTGTTCCAATATAAAAAAAATGTTTATATTTTAGATGGTAATAAAGATAGTCAAAAAGCTGATAATGATAATAATGGAAAAAGTAATCAAATTATTATCCTTGTGGCTGGCATCTCGATCGCTACCATACTCATACTCATTTTAATTGTACTTATAATTATAAAGTGCAGAGGTAATATTTTGGTTTTTCCCGTTTTCTTTACCTTAATAACAAAGATGGAAAAGCGAATGTTTGAAAGTCGCAAATTTTAAAAAAGACATTTATTAATTTTCAAAATTATAAAAATTAAAAAATTACGATAACAGAAGTATACCTTCCCTTAAATTGGGTTAAAAGTCTTTAAACTTGTCATGGAAGATGTCTGTTACACGGCGATTAAAAAATGCTTAAAATGATGAAAATCAGCAATAATTATTGCTGACGTCAGCATTCGTAAAAATTTTGTTAAAATTTCAGTATCCAAAATGCTACTGTTTGGCAGATATTTGCTTAAAGGAGAGGCGAACAAAAATTAAATAAATTTTAAGCGAGAAAAAAAAATTATAGATTTATAAATCCTAAAATCTAATTATCAAAAACAAATAAATAACTATATTTCACGATTAAGTATCTATATATCTTCCTAACAACATTTTTACAGAATTTTCGTGGCTGTATGGGATGAAAATAAGTAGGTTTTGGATGTACTAACCAGTAAACAGCAAAAGTAAGTCCACAACATACTACGAGCTTCGAGCGATGAAGTTTGTAATGATGAGATGGCGCCAAATTTGAATAAATATACCGACCAGAAACATTCAACAACAAATTGAACGCGCAATATGGTGGCTTCATTCTTATTCACGAATCTTCACTTTCTTATTTTTACCCACAAAGTAAATATCAATTTGTTCAACACGTTCAGTAGTATAAAATAATAAAAATATGTTCATCACATATTGTTCAACATTTGCTATTTTGATTTTTAACTTTTTCTTGTTACATTATTTTGTGCGTATTTACCAGAAATATATTCCATTGTTTTTGTAATTTAGCCACCCGTTTGGCAAATGTGTAAAAATACTAAATTATAATTCAAAATAAAACAATACTGGTATTTTTAACAGACTGTTTTATATTTTGGATCTAGTGCGTTGTCGTTCTGCAAAGTTTTAGGTGAAAATTTATCGTTTTTATGTGAAAAACATCAAGTTTTTATAACTCTGGAGATATTTTTAATATGCCTATGTTTCAGGACTTTTTTTTATCATGATGGCTGAAATATGTAAATTGATTTATTATGGAGCAGATCAAGCGAGTTGGTCTGGTCTTTAAAATCAACACTGTCATCATGAACTTTTATTTAGCAGCCGTGCCGTGCGCAGTTCGCCTCTCCTTTAATATAATAATCTGTGACAAGCAAAGCAGATCATATTAAAATCCTCTTTAATGACGCCTAGAAAACATAATTAACTTTTACTGTTCTCCCAATGTAAAGTTGTTAAAATGTGACTCAAAAAATCAAAATAATACTAAATTAGTTATCTCAGCCGTGGAAAAATCCACTTATAGACACAGAAGTATTAAAAATCTATTTGTCAGGTTGCCAGGAGTAAATTAGGCAACAACAACAAAAAAAATCCACCAAATTGAGATTTATTTTTTTCTTTTCGTTTCTTTAAAAAAGCGGGAATATTTAAAATTTAGTGCCTATTTCATATCAATAATTTAGCCACTATCATCTTTTTGTATTTAGGTAACAACTCAAATACTGCAGGACAACAACAGCACACGGAAAATGATAATGGTAACGATTTTTGATTGTCTTAAACGTAATTTTTGACCTGCTTTTATCGACATTTAATTGTGCACATTGGTTAAAAAAATGCGAAAGTCGCAAAGGATCATAAAACAGCCGGCTTAATGCTGTGGAGTTGTTAAGTTTTGAGTCAAAATCCATCGCGCCGCTAAAAAGAAGTTGTCAGAATTTGATGCATGTGTATTGGCATGACTGGTCTTTCATGCCGGAATTTTTTGGAGGTCCTTTATCCGGGATGAGTAAAAACAACACGCTCTTCACAAATGCTCAACATAATCAAATGAAATTTTGCACAATGTTAGAACAACGTTTTTAAAGAAAAAATATTTTTAGTCTAGAAAGTCTTTTATGTTTGGAAACATCAACCAGAGCCATGTAAGTACATGTACAAAAGTGGAATACGCTACAAAGACCTATCCAAGTCTAAATAAACACAATTAATAGAGCTGACTGGTGTCTTGCAGGAGGCAGGGGATTTAGATACAAGTCAAATAATATAGTTTATTGTATCTCCATTGTTTTGTGACTGTTAACGGCGCTTTTGAAATGATCAATAATTGTTTTTAGAAATAAGAACATTAAAAAATATACAATAAAAAACGAAGCTTTTCGTAAGTAAAAAGCTCTTACCTAAGAGTTTTTATTAACGAAATATTTCTGAATTTATTATATACTAGTCGGTGGCCCGTGGATAAATCCACGGGTTTCCCCGTCCTTTATTTACCGCATTTCGTGTTTCTCGCTACTGCGGTTACCATTTAGAGTACGGGTATTATAATATAGACTAGTCGGTAGCCCGTAGATAAATCTACGGGTTCGCCCGTCCTTTATATATAGCATTCCGTGTTTCCGTAACACGACTTTTTTCTCAGACGGAATACGGCAATTACTAAAGAGAATTTTTAATGTTGTTATTTCTAATAGAATTTCCCTATGGCAAAGAAATCGGTTTTGAAAATCCCAATTTTTGTTCCACCAAAACACTTTCTATTATTAAAGTGCTTCAAATCAAATCTGTAATCAAGAAGCCCAGGGGCTTGAAGATTTCCGCCATTAGCCTAAAAGATTTTAAAATTTGAAGTTGATCTTGAAAACGGAGAATTATGGGGTAAACAAATCATTGAGTATTCTCAATTATTATTGTAACTAACATGCAATGTTAAAATACAACTCAATAAATAAAAAATAAAATTCATGAATAATTAATTAGTTCTGCTGAATATAGCTTTAGTCTACGTGCTTGCAAAATTGTACAGAAAGAAATGACGTAACATCAAAGATGGCGCATTATAAGACGATCTTCATTATGCTACACTGCACGAGATTTAACTTTCGATAGCATATAACTTTAAAATAAAGTATTGTTCATTGGATAATAAAACAATCTGTTTCACTGTTAGGATTCTTATTGGCTTAAAACTCATTTTAGCCTCGTTCTCAGAAAAAAATCTTTAGCCTGGATAAGTTTCGGGCGTCCAACCTAGCTGCGCTGTCTCTATCTCTCTATCTCTCTATCTCTCTATCTATCTCCTCAGGCGATTTTAAAGATTCCGCCTTCGCTGGCGGAAATCAAAAAGCCAAACCTCTAGCTTATAAGAATTATGACCCTGACAGGTCGAGTTCTTTATTGTGGCGAAACAGATCTGTTAATCATCTTTCTTACTTCCAAATTTCCGCCACAAATAAGTGACTCACCTTAACCAAATGTTTGTTTCAATTCATCTAAGCAATGATTTTAAAATCGAATTTTTTTTTGACCTTCTTGACTTAAGAATTACAACGTGAAAAATATCGATCTTTTATTCACATAAGAATGTTCATTTGTTGAGTCGGATCGGGTGCCATCGCTTAAGGAGACAGACTTTGCAGCCGGTCTGTACTTTTGGTTTCGGGCATTGCATGGAACAACATAACGTTAAAATTGGTCAGTAACTTGGCTTATCGTCTGCTTATGCGACCATTATTTTGACGTCATTTTGATAAAACATATTATTGTAGAAACCATGTCTTCTGACAGCAGTAAAAGTATTACCTTACTTACTGAAGGAAAACAATTTCAAATGCAATTTTTCGAACGCAATATAAACGTTCTTATAAAGTTCTTTTCTGAAATTTCTTAACATTGTCGTTTGGTTATTTAAGTGGTTGTGTTCGCTGCGAAATTTAACGAGCAATTGTTGTGATTACGACAATAAATCTTCGCTTGCGGATGAGACACGCTCTAACTTATAAATCTAATTCGCCCTGGCAAACGATACGTCAAATTAAAACTGTTAGTTCACAACCTAGCCAGTCGGTAATCGAGTCACAAAATTACACCACATATAGTTGTGTATTTTCTTTACGTGACCAAAGCTACTTTTGAGGTTTATCTCAAAGAGCTCTTTGGACTAGAATGCCCGCTAACGATAAAATATTGTTCGCAGAACAACGATAAATTATCAAACTAATAAAGCAAAGTACATTTACATACAAGTGTGCAGATATGAAAAAAAATAAAAAATAACGGTACAAAAGTTTAACATTTAAAACATTTTTTATTTACAAAAAGTGGATCATTTCTATGTTTATAGTAGTTTAGCTGGTGGCCGGTGGATAAATTCACGGGTTCGTCCGTCTTTTTTTACCGCATTCTGTGTGTCTCGTTAATGCGGTTACTATTTTGCGTGACAGACAGACGTGTACGGTATTATAATATAGATTAGCAAAAAAATAATGCGCCCACTTCATGTCAAGCGGTTAACAAGAACATTGTTGCATTTAGATCAACCCGTTCTTGCTACCAGGCGACAACACCGCAGAGAATTTGATAACAGCAATGGCTACGATATTGTGGTAAGGCAACCCATGCCTCAAGATGTACCACAAAACATTTACACTGAATTGACACAAGTCCGAGAAGGTTTTCAAAACTATAAAGATATTGACGCATATCAAAAGAAAATCCACGTGACTGATAGTCGTCTCTAACTATGTCAATATTTATTCTCTAATAATTCACTGTTTACGGACATTTAGACACAGGAGGTATGAAAAACAAGGAGTTTCATCTTCTATGGATGTTTAAATTTTCCCGCGGGAAATTACTTTGATTGTTTAACACTATTAACACCAAAGAGGGGCATAAAGTGCCCGCACCCTCTTTGAATTGGGCATAACTTTTATTTGTCATGTAATTGAGTACTTAAATTTTGTCACAGTTCCGAACTGTTATTGGAGGTTGTAATGAAAAATGTTTCGGAGTAATTGGGGTAATAATTTGTAAACTTTAAAAAGTGCTCACATGCATTCATGAGAATTATAAGATATTGTATTGGTTATAAAATTTCATTACCAGGTGGTTACTAAAGGTTGCTAAAGAGTTTTATATGGGTCCTAGGAATAAAATACAGACAAAATTTAAAGAAAATATCGATCTAGGCAAGTGACGTAATTTTAACGTCGTTTTACTGTTTACTTTGCAACATCTATAAAGCCACATTCTAACCACGTACCATGTTCCAAGGAAAGAACATCAATATTTCAGAAAGAACGGATTTTTTTTCTTTTATCGTTAAAATAAGAAGCTCTTGTACAAATATGACGTCATATTTAGTTCTAATGACGTCTATAAAATTATTTTTCTTTGAGATAAGATAACATAAGATGAGATGAGATATATTTCGCTGTTAAATACGAATACAATTAACATGTTACTAAAAATTAAAAAAAAGCACTGACCGGAGCAGGTAGAAGACGTAAATCGTCTTATCACCAAGCCCTGTTAATAGTTGAGCTATTCAGTTAATGTATTTCGGTACAACTGAAAAATTACAGATCAAACTAAGAATAAGGTTACATTGCCAGTTTCCAGAATGAATTTCTTTAAAATTTATCATTTTATATTCAGTGAATAAGTCTACCAAGAATTAAAGCCATATCGTCAATAATGCTTAAGAAATTCCAATTTATTGCTGAATTGGGGAAATGGCCTATTTTAGGCACGTGTGATATTTTTTCTGATCCTCATGACGTCACCAAATTATTTTTTCATCAGGAATATTTGTATTAAGACTTTCTACAAGCATGAGAAGTTTTAACACATAAGCATAAGTAGCCCTAAATTTTAAGAAATCTTCCTTTTTCTCATGCTGTACATTTCTTTCTTGCGATGAGAAATCTGAAATAAACTAAACTTAGCTAACAATACAGAAATGGAGTAAAGAAATCTGTCAGCGGGTCCAAACACTCACAATGGTTTTTGCCAGAGTTTTTTTACAATTTTTGTGCTTAAAAACATGTCAGAAATAACAGCCTAACTGTTCAAGCAGGAATGGGTCGACTTGAAATTTTCAGAGACGTTGTTTAAACATTCATTGTGCCATAGTTACAAACTTTTCTCGTGCTTTTAATGTTTACCTATACACTAAAGAAGATTGGCTGATGAAATTCAGAAGCCACTTAGACCTTAGTCCTCAGGAAATATGCATTTAAATGGATTTTTAAAGTGTAAACAAGCGCGTGTGTGCCGCAAATATGTGCACATCCAGTGAACTGCGCATCGCGCATAGATTCAAAGGATACCAACTTGAATAGAATTTAAATGACTCCTCTGTCAATTGTATCTCTTCTTCTTTTATACCTCCTCGATAAAAAGCTAATTGCATATAAAACATACCAAGCCTCATTGCAACTATAGCTAAGAGAAGAACGCTATTCTGGACGAAAAGTACCAAAGGTAAATGTAGCTTTCTCAATTTTTCTTTATAACCTGAGCTTTAAAATAGTGTTTTACATATTTGTTCTGATGTTGGTTAAAAAATAGTAATTTAAAAAAATATATAGTCTTTAATTCTCTCCTTGGCCTACGTGCACTAAATCGGATGAAGAAAACACTTTTTACATATTTGAATTAAAAAATATTTAGCTACTTTGTGGGTGCTTTGTTGCTTTCACGAGTACTAAGCACACTGACTATCTAAGCAATAATCAAATTCTTCTTCTTTTTTTTTGTAAACCTCTTGTGACATTTCTTACAATTTACTTAAAATAAGAAGAACTATCTGATTAATTGAACTCTCCTTTATTGTTAATACCTCTGTGTATTATATTTGTTCTTAATTTTGTCTTAAATGTTCGCACAATACATTATTTTGCATGTGAATCATCCAAGCCGTTATTGTCTTGTCAAACTTATAACCTTGATTAAACCTCGATTCTGCAGCAAGACGAAGATTTTCACGTCACATATTGAAAATCCTAATGTGGCTACAAAACACACGCGGAAAAAAATAAGCAACTTGTAAGCAACAACCAGCCTGAAATGAGGTAAATACAGGGAAAGAAAAAAAACTCAACCAACAGGGATTATCAAAACAGCAATAGTTTTCGACACTGTTCTAGTTCTAAAAGTACGACAAATGTTTGTTATCGATTGGTGTACCATTTTAACTCAGCAAGTAATATGTTCTTGCCAAGTAGAGAATCAACAATCAACAATAAGCAATATTTAAATCTGTAAAATATAGAAACTTGAAGAGCATTGAGCCTCAGCCATTCGTTGTTGTTTATAAAAATACGCACAAAATCTTTGATTCAGATCCAGGGATAAAGAGATAAGAACCCTTAGTATTCTGCTATTGTCTTTATTGTCCTTTAATAATTGTGATTATTTTTAGTAATTTTTATTAATTACTTTTTTGCACATTATGTATTTTTAAGTATGTATTCATATGGTAATTAAATTTGTTTTAGAATGTTTATCAAAAAAAAGTTGTAACAAGGCAAACCATGTAGTTTTTTAATTTTAAGCACGTTTATAACATTTTACAATGAAGAATACACATATCTAACGAATAAAATTATTTTTGATTTATTTTTACAGTTTCAATCCCAATACTAATCAAGAAACTACAATACACTTTCCCGAATTAGTTTTCTATAATGTAAAAAAATAATAATAACGCAACACCGCTGCTATTTGTCAACTTTGTCAAACAAAATGAAAGTGATTTTTGAAATCCTCACCTGAAACTTGAAAAAATTTGAAATCCTTAGATTCATACAGCAAACAAACAACCTGTTAGAACAGTTTTTTAAATTTTGTACTAATTGACCTCTGCTTGAAACAGAAGCTTAGTAGTACAAATCAAAAATGAAGAAGACTTTGACCGTAACATTAATACCACCAAAACAGCATTTTCAAATGTCGGATTAAGTTAATATTTTATATACACGGCAATTCAATGATGCGGAATATGATCTTAAAGTCAGAAATTTGCGCTGTTAAATTAAATATCAAACTGCTCCTGTTGCTTTTAAAAGCTCGTAAAACATCAAAAGGCTCAACAGAATGGAAGGCATATAAGAAGTTGAAGAACAAATGTACAAACCTTGTTCGTCTTGCAGAAAAGGATTATTGGAAAGAAAAGTTTAATGGCGTATCAAGTAGTAAGTCATTCTGGAAAACTGTAAATGACTTTCAGGGTAAGAGATCAAATTGTGAAATTGCTACTCTAAAAGATGAACAACATGGAATAATTTCAGATGACCAAGCCAAGGCAAATTTACTTAATCATCACTTTGCAACTGTTGGCAAGAGGTTAAATGGGAACAGTTCACCTGACCATAGCATACAGCACATATATAGAGTAACTCCGTGTATTAACACCATCGATTGTTCCTATGAGTTGTATGAAAAATCATTTAAAAACAGCGTAAAAGAAGGTAAAGCGTTTGGTGCTGATCAGATATCTGCAAAAAATTTAAAACTTATTGGACCTCAAAACTGTGGCCTGTATGAAGTTGGAAAACAGGGAAAGTAAAATGTTTATTTAAGAAAAGTTCGAAACAAGACTGTGATAATTATCGCCCTGTAACACTGTTAAGCATTCCTAGTAAGATCTTTGAGAATATGCTTTCAGCTCAAATAGACAATCATCTTAACCAATTCAACCTCATAAGTGAACACCAGTGGTGTTTTCGGCCAAATAGATCAACAGAATATGCCCTATTACACATGACTGAGATATGGCAACAAGCCATTGATCAAGGAAAGATTGTTGTTGCTCTGTTCATCGATTTTAGGAAAGCATTTGACTGTGTTTTACATGATATCTTGAAAAAGAAATTGATAGCTTCTGGAATTTCAGGAAATATGTATTCTTTCCTTAGTGACTACCTTAGTGAACGGAATCAGTTTACTGTTGTGAACGGACAGAAATCAGTTTCAGAGGAAGTGGAGTTTGGAGTACCTCAAGGCTCACTACTTGGTCCTCGTTTTTTCTCCATTGATTCCAATGATCTACCTGATAACGTTGATGATGGTGAGACTGATATGTTTGCTGATGATTCAACATCGTTTTGTATCACAGGTTCGTTTGAACAAGCATTTCTTGTAATCCAAAGAGTATTAAATCAAGTTAGCAAGTGGGTTTCTCTGAACGGCTTCAATATTCATGCAGGTAAAACAGAAATTATGTTTATGTCTCGTAAACAGTTCATCGGTCCATATCCACATTTTAAATTGAATGAAAATACAATTAGTGTTACCAGCTCCACAAAATGTCTTGGTCTTATCATTGATAATAAACTGTCTTGGAATGACCAGGTACATAAAGTATGTAAAGATTTTCGATCAAAGGTAAAGAAGCTATACTCAATGAGGTTTATGGAACCTGGTGATTTGAAATCGATTTATTTTGGTGGAATACTTCCATCTGTGCTGTATGGTATAAGTGTTTGGGGTAACAGTTCGTCTACGCTTATGAAACCAATAGAAAGTATTCATTTAAAAGCTGCCAGGTTCATCGGTAGAATCAAAAAGAATGTGAGCGATGAAACTGTTCTTAAAACATGTAACTGGAAACAAGTTAGCTGGTACTACAAGAGACGTGTTGCATGTTTAACATATAACATTTACAACAAATTGTCACCATCTCCTTTAGCATCTCTAGTTGAAAAACGATCGACCACTCGCTGTACTCGAAAAAATATGCTCATCAAACAGCCACAATTTAAAACTATTCGATATAAAACATCATTTCGTTATAGAGCCTCGGTATTGTGGAACAATCTAGCAGATGATATAAAACGGAAATCGTATGAAACCTTCAAACTAGACCTAACAAAAGACGTTTCAATTTTGAATCAAATTCAGTTTCAAACCTTTATTTCTGGTAAAGCACTAGATGATGCTTATGAGTATTATTAAACTACAGAGTTTCATGTTCCCTGCTTTGTGGCCATATCTGGTTGGTTGTTTGCATTGTCCCAGTGTTGCGGGCTTCGGGGTAGTTCAGAGTGTGAAACCAATGAGGCCATCTCATTGGTTTTTTGAGACCTGGGATGGTTCGGAGTGTCAATCTGGTATGGATACACATCACAGAAGTGATATGTGTGAAATAATGTCTTATTGCCTGTCTCCGTGATTGCTATTGACACGCCTAGTGCCTACAAATGACCCTTTCCCTGACGTTGTGGTAAATTTCTTTGTGTGAAGTGCCTTTAGCACACTATGTAAGTACATGAGATTCTACTAGAGATGGAAGAGAGTATGATTTCAGAAACAGGCAAACTTCTGAATCTTTTCGTTGACCTTGTTTCCCGTAGTTGTTGACCGTAACATTAATACCACCAAAACAGCATTTTCAAATGTCGGATTAAGTTAATATTTTATATACACGCCAATTCAATGATGCGGAATATGATCTTAAAGTCAGAAATTTGCGCTGCCCCCCCCCCCTGGACCCCCCGGGCTTGTTGACTTTAGTTAACTTTAGTTTAACGTAAGAACGGACTGCGAGCATTAGATGTGTAGCAAATGCATTGGGCGCACGCTAAGTAGGTGTGCCGTGACACAAAACTGTGTTTGGGTGAATTTGCGCTGCTTTGGTGGCCCGTAACATGACCAACAATATCGGACTTCGCAAAACTTGCGGAGATATTTTTTGAATGAATTATTGGTTTTCACAACAAAGCGCTTTTAGACTCGGACTTTCTTTTCAAAGGGCAGTGCTTTGGTCTTACTACCAGATATGAGCAAAACCAGTTTGTTGAAATTGCTTGTGACGCAGCTGGGCGGGCCTGTAAAACGCCCGTGGCTATCCCGTATATATACGGGATCCGCACCACAAGGGTTAAAATTTTAAAAAACATGCAATTCGGGAAATATGTATTTTAATACTTTTTCTTAATCGTTATTTAAAAAACGGAAACGCATACCCGAATGAGTGTGAATGTAATTAAATATCAAACTGCTCCATATGTGCGACTCTCAAAAAGTGTAATATACTTCTTCAGCTATTGTTAGAGCAACATAATTTTAATTTCAAGTGAACAGTTATCAAAATATCCATTAACGAATTAAATAATACAACCAAGGAGGTTTAAAAAGAGAAGGAGATACATCTCAGCAGTTTCTATTGAAACCATCCGCCGATTTGCAGGTTGCTGTATTGTTTTCAAATTCAGTTTTGTAAACAAAATTTTTTGAAATCTCGCGCGTAAATTATAAAAGTAAAACCGTTACTCATTGTTATTTCTGCATAATTATAAATTATTTTTTCTAGCGGTGGTATAAACTCGTTTGCTTTGTATTTTGATCGTTTAAAATCAGTTTTTAAACATTTCTGGTGGTATATGCAGTAAATAAGTAAAATCAGCCGAATATGAGGGAAATTAGGGTAACATAAAGATAAAAAAATAATATTAGAAAATAAAAACGGGAAGAAATAAAAGTAAATCATTGCCCAACGAAAAACGCATAATTATAGATAGTAACGAATGATTAATATTTTCTTTTGTTCTATGAAAGAAACAATAGTCACCGAACACCGATTCTATACCGAAAATTCAATAACTTTGAAGAAAAAAATATGTACTAATATGCAACCCCTCATGCAGTAATATTTTTTAAAAGTTTTATCAATCTTTTAACTGACGCTGTGCTAGGAGGGAACATACAGAAACATCTACAAGATATAAAATTACACCATATCTCAGGGCAACAATTTACACAATATAAGCTCCAAATACCAGCTGAATCGTTTTGCAAGTGGGGATAATAAATTTCACCAGCATTAATTCTTATAGCTCAACAGAGCCATGTGTTTTATTTATGTTCGGTTTTAATATGTTTTTTTATTGAAAGTTCTGCTTTGTCGTTAAAACACTCGTCTCACTCTCGGCATGTAAAAATACAGCAAAAGCGGCGCAACGGATGGGTTCAAAGGAGCACGTAAACAAAAGAAATTTGAATGGGCAAAAGGAATTTAAATGGACGTTGCTGAGATGTATCTCCTTCTCTCTTTAAACCTCCATGATACAACCAATTATTGCTCTAAAAACTACACTATCTTTACTTGATGTTTTAAAATGTCCAGCTAGCTTCCTTCCACGTGCTAACATTGATTATCAAATAGGATTATTTATGTCCTTTAACTTTATCTAAACGCAATGCATGTTTCATTCGCGGGCAGTGTAATACAGAACCGACAAAGTGATGGGTATATATCGATGTCTATAACTCTCTACATGGCGTGTTCGTGTATTACTCTGTTTCAGGACAATATATTGTGGCGCGGCACTGTTAAGATTATCAATATAGTTTTATTTTTAATGTGTCTTGATTACATTTACTGATCTATATGAGATGTGTAATCAACGCACGCGCTTAGAATTTAGTTTAAACATTTTATTTATTGTATCGTATTAATAAAAACAAAATACCACGCAATCGTTACGCTCTCTCCTATATCTATACACGCATTTGGAACATGTGAAGGTTTGTTTGTCAAGGACAGACTTGAATTACTTGCTTACATCCATAGTAGTGTATCACTTTGCACTCCCAACGCAGTTTGTGATCCAATTAAGTCGCATTTTGTAACCCCATCGCAATTTGTAACCCATTTTGTGGCATTTTGTAATCCTAAACCTATCGCAGTATCGGATTGGCTAATGATTATATTACAGACACATTATTGTCTTTAAAGATGTAGTTATAGCTATAAAAATTGACGACATATCTAAATTCCACATACGTTTTGAGGTAAAACATGTTTTACTAAATATTGTTATGGAAAGACGGGTGTATAGTGCACCAAACATGTGGCTCCATGCTCTTCCACTAGTTCTTTTATGTATTACCTTCTACTTCATTCTTTTTTTTGAGTTTTCAATTTGAAGGTTTTAAAAGTTTTTCTTGTTACAATTTGTCTTTAATAAATTAATAACGTAAACCTCCGAATATACGTTCTGAGCTTATACAAAATTAAGGATTTATACGGAGGAGCTTATACGTAGAAAATACTAGCGTCCACTTTTAAAACTAAAGGCATTACTCAATCCAAGAAAAACATCTATTATGGAACGAAATATAATACTGGAGATTTTACCAATTACTTGCCGTCGTTTATTTTTTCGCTTCATATTTGGTTTTAAGTAAGTAAGTAAGTAAGTAAGTAAGTAAGTAAGTAACGGAAAGTTTTAATGTCCTTGGGGATTCTATCCTAACAACTGGCTGTTCCTCCCCTCTGCCTGTAACTATGCTACATTACCGTTAGAGATACGTATATTGTGCTCTAACTTCCTTGCCTGGCAGGCAAGCCGATTAGCGGTCAGTAGATGGCACCAAATGGGCTGACAACACACTGCGTATTTTATATTATTTCAACCACACCGATGCTACTTAATCTCTTAAGCCCATTGCTAGAAAAAAAAATTGCAATGGGCTTGTACAATACTTCTACTACGTATTTTTAACACACCTTGAAAATATTTTTTCAATCAAGAAGTTGTTTTTGAATTAAATTTTTGTTTGCATCAATATTTTTTTGGCTCGATTTACCTCTACCACTTCAAATATTAAAATGTTATTTGTCCTTAGAAAGCAACTCTTCAAACTGTTCAAGTGCAAAATCAAAACAAGAAATATACTCACTGAAAGCTTTTCCAATTTGTTTTCTGTTAGAAGCTATATGCTTCATGTCCAATTAAACAGCATGGAATTAGAATAGAACTAAAAGCCAAAGAACTATAACACGAACGTAGTAGTAACTGGCCGTAGACTACAATGAATAAATTGTTGATCAAACATATTGATAAGAAGCTTAAATTACTTAACTTCTCAAATGAACGTCGCTGCTGAAAGCCATTTAGCTTGCAATCTGAAAGAAGATGCAAAGACACAAATATGGCAAATATGCATCTTGTTATGCCTTAAAAATATTTTTGATTTAAAGATTTTGTATCCAAAACAATGGTAAAGATAAACACATGTCGATAATATTGTATGATCGTCGAAGAAGCTTTATCACATGTGACATCTTTATTTCAGGACCTTTTATCTTCAGGATAAAAAGACTCTGGCGCAGGCAACAGGGTTACGTGTTGTGAATGGACTGTAGAACGTCAATTTCATATATCTTATTGTGCGGCGAGTTGGATGACCTATTTTCCTTCGCATATATACACAAAAAAACAGCATGTCATTTATTGCGCTATCTAGTTCGGTAGTTGAATTTCTAAGTTTTATATTTGCTATGTCGAGGTCCTGGAAAAATGTATACGAAATATAGTTACAGATATTTTGATTAATAATTAATACATAATGTCATCTCTTTTTTATCCACGACGTTAATATGAAGCTCATAATGCCGAAATGAGATAAGTAATCAATAGGAAAAAGTTGGGAAATGTTGTTTTTATATTTATAACAAGAAGCCACTCGGCATTCAAACTGGAAGACATCGGCTACTACATAAAAGAAACTGAAACATTTTTTAAAATGCAAAGAGAAATGGTTTTTAGAAACAAACATTTTTCCACTGATAGAAATCTAATGCTTCAAGGTTTGTGCATGCTTCTAAACTTTATTTAACCATGTACAGCTCTTCGAAAGGGTCTGTTTTTTGAAAACCTGCCACGTGTTTGTTAAATAATAAGGCAAATCAAATAATACCTACGTTGGAAAACACATTTCAATACATTTCCGTTATACACACAAACCGAAAAATATACCGAAGTGCATGCTTTTTGTAATAGTACACAATGCACGAAGTTTATTTTGCAAAATTTATTTTATAATTATTTGGCACAAATGTCGCCCTTCTGGAGAAAATAAAGCCTTTCTAGTGAATCATAAAAAAACTTGTAGCTAATGATCAACAAATAAAATATATAAGCTGCTCGTTGCTTTCTAAAAACATTTCACCAATTTATCGATAAAATCAAGCGATTAATATATATTTCATGCTTTTCCTCACTACAGTTATGCAAGAAACATGCAGTTTCTTTGGTTTTAAAACCCACTAGCTGATAGCATACTCGTGCTTTGAAATTATACGTAGTATTACGACCTTTAAAAAGTCATGGTCACACCTGCTTACCTGTAATTTGGACGATTAACAAAAATAATCTTTTAAAAGGTGCTTTAACGGTCGCAAGATAAAAATAGCCATAAACTGCATTGAGTTGCAAAGGGTTGGTAAAGTCCGGAGTTTGCGGAGAAACGCCGGCTTTTACAAGACTGAGATATCACCCAGTAACAACGTGACATATTACCTTTCATGACTTTTGCCCTATTTGGATATGTTACTTATTTGATAGGGAATCGAGATTTTTCCATTTTATCAAAGACCATAGTTTTTACAGATTCAGAAAAATAAATTAAACAATTAAAATATCTAAACAGGTAGATTTAACTCATACTTGCATAAATTTTTACTCGCATGCAACACTAACTTTAAGAATGGTTATTTCTTCCCTAATTAGTCCAGTATATATAACCAAATACTTATATGTAAAACATGGTTAGAGTGCGCCAATATTGTGACACTGTGTTCTCTGACTAGTTCTTTCATATATTGTTGTATGTTTTTCTCCACGTCCACATCTAGTTCCAAAGTTCTATTATCTGTACTTCTAAAATAATAAAAAAGGGAGAAAGAAGAGGAAGAAGGGATATGTAATAGTTAAATACTTGGTAGAAGTACTGGACAAAAGCATTGGCAAAATAATTGAGAATGGGACATGTTTGATGTTGACATTTTATTCTTTAGTTGCTAAAGAAAACTTGACTATATAAAAACGTTTTATTTTTTTTCTATGGGTAATCAGTCCCAGGGTTATTTAAGATTATTCTTAATTTTTGCTTACAAAATTTTATGTTCACTTCAGCATGGAAATCTCTGCACAAGTCAGTCGCAATTAATTTATCAGGGGGTAGTTGCATAATTTTTGTAAAGTACTTATTTTTTTACGGTTTTATAACTTTGATAATAAATCTTCAAAAGTAAATATGTTGTTTATTATTTTATTTTTGTTGCGAAAAACTATTGTGCGACGAAATGAAGCATCGTTTGTTTCTGTTTTTAACGGTTTTTCACACTACCCCTTAATGAAATATTTTCGATGTACTTTAACGTACTTATGTCAAAATTATGGGGGCGGTCTTATGCTTTTTACGGCCACATGTTACCAGTGCAAGCATTTTCTTACGTATTACCCCATATCATATATGCATGTGTGTATTATTGTAGATATTCTATAGAAATTCAACACGGCCCAGTTTAAGAAAGTCACCCAGGAAGGTTTTTTGTGTATAAGAGAAAAACTAAGTTCGTCCACCCGACTAGCTTGACATACGCTAAATCCGCCACTGCAGAGTTTTCCCGTAGTGTATAGACATTTGACTTGTAACCTATCTCCTATTCAGTGGCGAACTCTAGCGCATCTTGACGCATGAAGAGTCCTTCTTCTTAGTTGTTTCACGTTTAGTCTGCACATTTTTCTCTTCAGGAGCTTCTTCACATCCGATCTGAATTCAGAACTCTTTATCGACTTGCAATACCCTTGGATAGCATGAAGGATCAGCTTTGTAGATACCTACGCAACATCTGAACCTTTCTTCGCAACTTTGTATCTACATACCTCCATTGTTTGGTAAGGCAGTGACAAGGATCTCCTTTCCACATTCGGAATTTTTAGATCTGATTTGTATGCTTCCTTTACTTGTCCGCAAAGTGCATGCTTCAGGGTATTGAATCCACATATTGATGCTTCGCCCTTTGTTACCATTCAGATGATCTACAGGTTCTTCTTTTCAGTCAATGCGTTCCTCCGACTTCGGTGCTGAACTAGTTTAGATCTCGCATTAAAACAGTGGCTGCGCCTACGCCTTTAAAATGCTTTAGCTACTTGGACAACTGTACATGGTTAAATTTATTCACAACTTACATTGAGCGAGACAGTTGTCAAAGTCCGCATACACAAGGATTCCCAAGTCTTTTATACTATCCGTGATAATGTGTTCTTAGGACTAAAACGCTTAAATTTCTGAAATTACATAATGTGTTAGAAGAATTGTATGAATTCTTTAACGAGAATTATTTCCCTTTCATTATGTAGTCAAAATTTTCACATGCTTTAAGACGTTCCCTACTTGCAATTCGCATGCTTAATACGGAAATATAATTGCAATTTCAATTAAAAATATATCAAATATACTGGTTTAATAAATCTCATTCAGCCTGTGTATTTTAAATTTATTACCCATAAATAATTGTACTCCAATCTCCTTTAATTTACCACATCAATTACCATAAAAATATTTTTAACCGCAATATAACGTTAGCAAACGATTATTTATAAAGCGAGTTAGAAGTAATTCATGTTGGCAATTTAATTCTGATACAACAGTGGAAATACAAATGCAAATTTGCACGACAATCGCACACAAAGATAATTTTTGGAAGTGTTATGCGATACAATGTTTAAGTTGCTGATTTCCTTTCTTTTTGTAACTGGCTCAATTAAAGTTACAAGTGAGAAGTCAATTGCCAAAGATAAAGACATACATTTAGCTGAGCTGGCGATAAATTTTACCAAAGAAGTAAACAAAGATTACGTGCGATTATCTAACTTATGCGACGAAAATTGCAAGCAAATCCAAAAGTTTAAATTAAAATTGAAAATTTATGATGCTAACTTTTGGAAAGACCATTTTCTTTAACAGTCTTGTCGAGCAAGTTCTCTGGTTATGAAGATTCATGTTGAACTCCACAAACACTATGGCTGAATTGTTGTTACACACCAACGTGTGGATGAAAAACTTAACATAAAATTCTTATTAAATTAATTTGAATATAATATAAAAAAAATTACCGTAGTGGTTTTAGTTTCTTATTGTGCACGATGTATAATCGAAACATACTATACTTTCGAAATTAATATCAATTAAAAGTATATCTGCATTCACAATTTTTCTTTCACAAATACATAATCAGAAAGTATAATTTTAGGAAATGCAAAACACAACATTTTAAAGACAATACCCAGTGGGCACATAACGTTATTATAACGTTAAATTAACGTTTTATTTTGGTTCTAACGTTATATAACCAAATTTTAACGTTATATTAACGTTACTGTATGTAACGTTTGTATAATAACGTTAACTCAACGTTATTTTTTAAACATAATATTAAAGTTCAACCCCATGACGTTATATTAACGTTAAAATAACGTTTCAAATTTTATAAAATAGTTGCAAACTTATGCGTAATAAAATTACTTAAAAGAAACGTTGCTTTAACGTTAAAATAACGTTACTATTGCAACGGTTTAAAAGAGTTTAACTATAATGTTATATAAATATTTTAGTAACGTTTTCGTTGAATGACAACGACCGGCGTTGAAAGACAGCAGACAATCTTGAATCGAGCGCAAAGTTAGTAACGTTGTTTCAACGTTTAAATAACGTCAGTATTTAACGGTTTAACACTAACGTTATAATAACATTATAATAACGTTTGCGTTGAAAGACAACGACCGGCGTTGAAAGACAGCAGACAATCTTGAATCGAGCGCAAAGCTATGGGATTGCGATGGGATTACAAAATGCGACAAAATGGGTTACAAATTGCGATGGTATTACAAAATGCGTCAAAATTGGATCATAAATTGCGTTGGGATTACAAAGTGATACACTACGATGGATGTAAGCAAATAATTCAAGTCTATCCTTTACAAACAAACCTTCACATGTTCCAAATGCGTGTATATATATATATATATATAGAAAAGAGCGTAACAATTGCGTGTTACTTTGTTTTTATTAATACGATACAAGAAATAAAATGTTTAAAGTATAAAAACAAAATTAAAACATTTTAAACCACAAACTAAACATTTTAAAAGTTTTAAGACAGAATCAAATTTCTAAGCGCGTGCATTAATTACACATCTTATATAGATCAGTAAATGCACGTTTTCTTTAGATACGCTGAACTTCTGGAATGCCTTAGGACGATCTTAATTTCAGCATTTTAGAACTTAATATTTTACTCATATTCTTTACTTTATAAGCATATTGTTTTTAGCCAAGTAAAGTGAAGAATGAATTTAACTCCTTTGCACATTTCGACCAAAATGAAGTAACTATTATCTTCTTATATAGCTTGTTTTCAGATAAAATAGCGTGATTTTATTACCTATCACTTTTAAACTTCAATTAAAAACAACAGATTTTCAGTTATCTAATACAATACTTCTAAGGACTTCTAATATACAATTTAAACTTTCTACAGTATAAGCGTTCACTTTGCAGGAACGACAATGTGGGCACCGAGAGTTTGCTTGCAGCAAGACGATAAGTTGATTGGTGTTGTAGCAAAATCGTTGCAAACGAGACATTGAAACGCATCAACCAAAGGGGCTTTTATTCTGTGCATTTGTAACGATCTCTTCAACGCCTCTGCATCTTCACTGCGACACTCCACATCCACCATAGACTTCATAGAGGCTTTAATTCCTTCCTGTTTGATTAAAAGATTTCACCTAAAAATTAGAGTCAAAACATTATAAATCCAATACGCGGGAGTTAAAAAATGTACCAGGAGTTTTAGTCAAAATATGTCACCTGACTGTGGCGTTGCATTTGCGTAATTGGTGTTTAAGGTACTGTGTGAACTTGTAGACCCGCAGAATACTTTGCATGAATTGCACTTCCAAAACGACACGCCAGTTAAAATAATATTATTTTTGGAGTAGAAACAATACAAAAGTTTAGAAAAATGATCAAAAAAAATATTGAGAAAGTGAAATTATACCTGGTGGGCGGATTCCGCCCCCTCCCCCCCCCTAACGGTTTTTTAATAACTCCTTAATGCTACCTTGCATGGCTACGATACTTACTGAGTTTCAATATTTATCTATTAAACACCTGCATGCCAAATATTTACGTCCCATTCCGTTCAGACGCTTTGATATTGGCTATTACTCGAAACTACCCCAAAAAATCTCTATGAAACGCTTATAATGGGGAAAATATAATAACTCTTGTTAGGATTATCGTTAGAACTTGAAAATTACAACACAACTTTGTTTCATCAAGACGAATCATTTTGCATGTTTTGCACACGTGATTAATCCGATTTCCCCATTTTTTCGGATTATAACCGAAAATCGGAAAAAACCGGGTTTTTTATGCGATCTGTGTAAAAAACGAAAAACCCCGGACCGAATATGGTTAAAAAGGGAATGTCACTTTGTGTGTTTTTACTTTTTACTTGGCAAAGATATGTGCAAAATTATATACAGAAAACTCACAATTAAAGAGTTCTTAAAAAAAAAAAAATGAATTTTTTTTCAGACGTTCCCCTCTTAGAAAAACAACGTCAGCAATTATTTAAAATGCTCTTTGATTATTTCAACAATATTTTCATAGAAAAATCCATTTGAAACCCAAAATGTTCTTAACTTGTTTTAAATTGTTATTCAATGCCTCATGATCTTATATGGTTTGTTCTTATTTAAAAAAATGTGTACTAAGTAAAAAATATTTACCCAGGTGCGCTTTTTCTCGTTTAAATTAGAAAGGTCACAAATTGTAGGCAAATGCTGACCGTTTACAGCACTTTCTCCGGTTAATGTGTATAGTGTCCCAGACAAACACTGGAAGGTACCGTTCTCGTTCTGAAACTCAAAGCTACCGAAATCTTCTGTAAGGTATACTGTATCTGCCTGAAGCTATAACATAATTTGAGTATGTCAGAGGAAGATTAAGTTCAGTTAGTGGTTGTAAGCCACATTAGATGACAGACTAATATACCTTAAATATCATTGCAAGCCTTTCTGCAATTACTTGCGATTTCCTTAACGTCCTATCCATGCCCCTTTCACCATCAATACGAAAGGTAAACGTTGGATCTATGGCTTCATCAAACTGTGTTGTGTTGGAACAATGTGCCATTCGCCTTTTATTGCTAGAATCTGCGTGGATTCCCGACAACAATTAAGACATAGAACACTAACGCCTTATATGGTGTGCCGTAAGTCGGAATATTGTTTGTTGTGTTTGGCACAGTATTTGACTATAATAGGTTCCAACAGTGCCTGGTAAAATTTTAGTCGATATAAAAATATGTGGAATTAGAGAATACAGAAAGTTGAAAAATATATAAACATTATAAATAGTCAGAAAAACCAACAATTAGAAATCGGAATATTGAAAAAATCCAAAATTCGAAATTGAAAAATTGAAAATCCAAAATTGAAAAAATCCAAAATTCGAATTTAAAAAATTTAAAATAAAAAAATTCGATTACAAACGATCGGAAATTCAAAATTGGAAACTCTAAAGTGAGTTACGTGTTGAATAGATGAAGATATTATTGGACCTTTAGGTACACGCATTCATGTTGTTGTTTTTCAAATTTTAGGATTTTGTTATCTTTTTCAGACCATGTTAGTGTATGTATATGTATATGTATATGTATATTATTATTATTCAATATTTTACTTGGTTACAAACTTCAGAAAATAATATTCTGCTATAAATGTTGGACCAAAAGATAAAATTGTAACTTAATTCGACATGTGAAAATGCTGTTTTGGTGGTGTTAATATTACGGTTAAAGTCTTCTTACTTTTCATTTGTACTACTAAGCTTCTGTCTCAAGCAGAGGCCAATTAGTACAAAATTAGAAAAACTGTTTTATCGGTTGTTTGTTTGCTGTATACATCTAAGTATGTCACATTTTATCAAGTTTTGGGTCTGGATTTAAAAAATCGCATTCATTTTGTTTGAGAAAGTTGAGAAATAGCAGCGGTACATTATAGAAAATTATTCTATTATTCGGGAAAAGTGTATTGCAATTTCCTGATTGGCATTGGTATTGAAACTGTAAAAATAAATCAAAAATAATGTTGGTCGTTAGTATATGTGTATTCTTCATTGTAAAATGTTATAAACGTGCTTAAAATTACAAAACTACATGGTTTGATTTAATACAATTTTTTTTGGTGAATTTTCTAAAACAAATTTAATTACCGTATGAATACATACATACATAATGTGCAAAAAAGTAATTAATAAAAATTAATAAAAATAATTACAACTATTAAAAGACAATAAGACAATAGCAGAATACTAAGGGCTTTTACCTCTTTAAACCTGGATCCCCATCAAAGATTGTGTGTGTATACTCTTTTTTATAAACAACACAGAATGGTTGAGGCTCAATGCTCTTTAAGCTTCTATATTTTACAGATTTAAATATTGCTTATTGTTGATTCTGTACTTGGCAAGAACAAATTACTTGCTGAGTTAAAATGGTACACCAATCGATAACAAACATTTGTCGTAGTTTTAGAAGTAGAAAAGTGTCGAAAACTATTGCTGTTTTGATAATCATTGTTGGTTGAGTTTTTTTCTTTCTCTACATTTACTACTCACTTCAGGCTGGTTGTTACTTACAAGTTGCTTAGTTTTTTCTAATGAATATAAACAAATCGTGTGTTTTGTAACCACATTGCGATTTTCAATATGTGATGTGAAATCCTTTGTGTTGCTGCAGATACAAGATTTAATCAAGGTTATAAGTTTGACAAGACAATAAGTCTTATAAAAACGATTCCGATGTTTAACATACACAATAATATATTGTGCGAACATTAAAGGTAAAATTAAGAACAGATATAATACACAGAGATATTAACAATAAAGGAAAAGTCCAATTAGTCAGATAGTTCTTCTTATTTTAAGTAAATTGTTATGCTTGTTATTTTAAGTAAAATGTCATGCTTTTTTTTATTACTGTTTGATTACTGTTTGCTTAGTACTCTTGAAAGCAACAAAGCAACAACAAAGTAAATATTTTTAAATACAAATCTGTAAGAGCATTTTCTCATCCCATTTTAACTCAAATTTAGTACACGTAGGCCAAGACGAATATTGAAGAATATGCATTTTTTCGAATCACCTAGCTTTTGGATAAAATTAAAACAAGAATGTAAAAATGTTAAACGGAAGATTTTAAAGCTCAGATCACAAAGGGAAATTGATAAAGTTACCACTTAACTTTGGTATTTTTGTCCAGAATTACGTTCTTCTCCAAAGCCAGTGTCCATGGAGGAAAAAAAGAAGAGGAGATACAACTGACAAAGCAGTCATTTAAATTCTATTCAAATGTGTACTGAAGGCAGTTTACTGGATGTGCATAGATTTGCGGCACGCTTGCGCTTGTTTTTACTTTTAAAAAGCCATTTAAATGCTTATTCCCTGAAAACTTAGGTCTAAGTGGCTTCTAAATTACATCAGCCAATCTTCTTTAAGGTATATGCAAACATTAAAAGCACGAGAAAAACTTACATAAAGCATAAAAATTATGTGCACCGTTGTTACGCCGTTATAACTATGGTACAAAAATTTGAAGTCGATCCATTGCTGCTTGCACAGATATAGCTTTTATTTCTGAATTATTTTTAAGCCAAATTTTGCAAGAACTATTGTCAGTGTTTTGACTTGCTGACAGATTATTTTGTTCCATTTCTGTATGGTTAGCTAAAGTTTAGTTTATCTCAGATTTCTCACCGCAAGAAAAAAATGTACAGCTTGAGAAAAAAAGTAAACAGTTTTTAAAACTTACAAAATATTACCCCAATTATTCCAAAACATTTTTCTTTTCATTGCAACCTCCAATAACAGTTCGGAACTGTGACAAAATTTAAGTACTCAATTACATGACAAATAAAAGTTATGCCCAATTCAAAGAGGGTGCGGGCACCTTATGCTCCTCTTTGGTGTTAATAGTGTTAAACAATCAAAGTAACTTCCCGCGGGCAAATTTGAACCATCATAGAAGATGAATCTTCTTGTTTTTTATACCTTCTTGCTTGATCTAAATGTCCTTAAACAGTGGATTATTACAGGATAAATATTGACAGAGTTAGAACCGACTATCAGAAAATACGTGGGTTTTCTTTTGATATGTGTCAATATCTTCATAGTTATGAAAACCTTCTCGGACTTGTGTCAATTCAGTGTAGATGTTTGGTGGTACATCTTGAGGTATGGGTGGTCTTACCACATTATCGTAGGCATTGCTGTTATCAAATTCTCTGCGGTGTTGTCGTCTGGTAGCACAAGCCGGATTATCTAAATGCAACAATGTTCTTATTAAACGATTGACCTGAAGTGGCGCGTTAATTTATTGCTAATCTATTATAAACATAAAAATGATCCATTTTTTGTCAATAAAAAATGTTTTAATTGTCAAACTTTTACACCGTTATTATTTTTTAATATCTGCAAACTTGATGCAAATGTACTTTGCTTCATTAGTTTGATAATTTAACGTTGTTTTGCGAATAATATTTTATCGTTACCGGGCATTCTCGTTTTGATAGTTCTTTGAGATAAACCTAAAAACTAGCTTTGGTCCACTCTGGTCACGTAAAGAAAATACACAACTATATGTGGTGTAGTTTTGTGACTCGATTACCGACTGGCTAGGTTGTGAACTAACAGTTTTAATTTGACGTATCGTTTGCCAGATCAAATTAGGTTTGTGATTTCTCATCCGCAAGCGGAGATTCATCGTGGTGATTGCAACAATTGCTTCTCAATTTTTGCAGCAAACACAACCACTTAACCAGTCAAATGAAACAATTTTTTTTAGAAATTTCAGAAAAGAACTGTATAAGAACGTTTATATTGCGTTCGAAAAATTGTATTGGAAAATGTTTTTTTTCAGTAAGTCAGGTACTCTTTACTGTTGTCAGAGGACATGGTTTCTACATTAAAAAGCTTTATCAAAATGACGTCAAAATAGTGACCGTATAAGCAGATGATAAGCCGAATTACTGACCATTTTATGTTATGTTGTTCAATGCAATGCCTGAGACCAAAAGTAAAGACCGGATGCAAAGTCTGTGTCCTTAACCGAAGGCTCCCGATCTTACTTAACAAATGAAAATTCTTATGTGAATAAAAGGATCGATATTTTTCACATTGAAATTCCTAAGTGAAGAAGACCAAAAAAGAAAAACTTCAATTTTAAAATCATTGCTTAGATGAATTGCAACGTTTAAAAAATTACGTTTTAAAACAAACAAAAATCGTTACCATTATCATTTTCCGTGCGCTGTTGTTTTCCTGCAGTACTGTTACCTAAATACAAAAAGATGATAGTGGCTAAACTATTGATATGACATAGGCACTAAATTTCAAATATTCCAGCTTTTTTAAAGAAACGAAGAGAAAATAATAAATCTCAATTTTGCGAATTTTTTGTTTTGTTGTCTAATATACTTCTGTTTTTTATTGAAACTGACAAATCGGTTTTTAGTACTTTAGTGTCTATATGCGGATTTAACAACTGTTTCAGTATTATTTCGATTTTTTGAGTCACTTTTCAATTATTTTACATTGGGAGAATAGTAAAAGGAAATTTTGTTTTCTAGATATAATTAAATGGGATTTTAATACAATCGACTTTGCTGTCACAAAAGGAAATATATTATATTATTATATTAAGCAAATATCCCTCAAAATATATGCCAAACAGTAGCATTTTGGATACCAAAATTTTAACAAAATTTTAACAAATGCTGACGTCAGAAATTTTATTGCTGAGAGTCATCATTTTAAGCATTTTGTCACAGACATCATCCGTACCAAGTTCAACGACTCTCAACCCAATGAAAGGAAAGCTATAAGTAGAGCATTCCCCCACCCCCAGCACCACATTACCCCCTGCAATAGCCTGGCATGAATCAAGGGTACTTTTATTATCAAGGGTACTACTATTATATTCTATTATCTTAATTTTACCTATCTGATAAATAAAATCAATTTTGAAAATTAAAGTCTTTTTTAAAATTTGCGACTTTGAAGTATTAGCCTTTCAATCTTTGTTGTAAGGTAAAGAAAATGGAAAAACTAAAATCTTACCTCTGCACTTTAAAATTATAACTACAATTAGAATAAGGATGAGGATGGTAGCGATCGAGATTCCAACCACAATCATGATAATTTGATTACTTTTTCCGTTATTATCATTATCAGCTTGTTGACTATCTTTATCACCATCTAAAATATAAACAAAATCTTCGTATTGAAACAGATAAGTGAAATGGAATGAAATATCTTAGTATGAAGCATGTTTATGAATGTGTTTAGATGAAACAAAGTGGTGGATGGGGAACAACAGTGCATATGTGAGATATTGGTATAAGTAACCATGCACATTATCTTTCCAAGTGCTGCAAAGATCATGAATCACTTGAACCCACAACCTCTCGCTTGCACAAGGACCTATTTTGAAAATAACCATCATTATCAACTTGTTAATAAATAACCATTTATTTCAAAAGTCATGTCTGAATTCTAAAACTTAAAAATATATAACTCAGATACCATCACAGCAAATTAAAAATAAATTCTAGGTTCCTGTAAAAAGCTATTGTAGTTTTGGTCTTTACGAAATGGGTTTGAGAAAGGGCAACCCTAACTGAAGACATGCTATAATTAATTAAGTCAATTGGATTTCTCTCAATGTTTAAAGTAGACAATACACCATCCATTTTGTTGCTTTCAATTTATATTACGTTTTTTTTGTTTCCACTAATTAGATTTGTCGAAAGTAACGTGCCAAGCAATCAGTTTCTTTAAATTGTACCAAAAATTGCAAAAAAGTTACTTTCTCTCACTTTCAAAATAAAAGATTTAATAAAAGAAAAATATACATATACATTATATAATATATAGAAAGTAAAAATAAAGGCAGAATCGAAATAGGTTCCTCTTGATTTTTTTGGCCTAGAAATTTTCATTAAACACCAATCTGCATTGTCCAAATATTAAAGGTAATTATGCTCTAGAATCAATAGATGGTAAGGCTTATTTGTCACCAGAATTTTAGCATGTCGTAGAGATTATAGACTTATAGACATTTCGTGCATCCTTTGCACAAAGTTGTGATTTGGAAGCCATTTTGGACAAAATACCAGTATTTAATTTGATATAGAAGAAACACATCTTAGTACAAAAGATTAATTTTGTACCTGCACAGCTAACTCTAACATTGCATGTTCCACTTTCCGAAAGACTTGCACCACCACAGTTTCCACTAAAAGTGGCTCCTGAACATTTTCTTGTCCTTAATCTCGCAGGCGCAATATTCAGATTGCTTTGACAACTTTCACTGCATGCACTCCATTGTTCCCATGCCGACAGTGTACCTGATGTTATTATGTTATGTATTATGATTGGTTTAAAAAGATTAATTAAGAATATTAGAAATCCACTTAAGATAAATATTTACCTGGACAAGCTATGTTCAAATTACAATAGAGAGTTTCATTTAATGAAGCATTATTACAATTTCCTTCGAATGTAGCACCCACGCAAGTACGTGTTCTTTGTTGAGTTGGGGCATGCGAGGCTGGTTGACAGGTAGAAGAGCATGTGCTATAAGCCGACCATTGTGTAAGATATCCTACGTGAAGATAAAAGGATTTGATGTAACTTCTACAAATATAAATAATGCGGAAAGAAATAAAACGTAAAAAATATACCTGGACATGCGACTTGGACACTGCAATTTCGTGTGTCTATAGAGCTTCCATTGCATGTAGCTCCAAATGTTCCTCCATTACATGTTCTTCTCCTGGCTTGAATAGGGACTGCATTAACATTTGATTGACAAGTTTCACTACATTTTTCATACGTTCCCCAGTTAGACCATTGCCCTAAAATATGTGAATTGAATGTAACTAGAATCGCTCACAAAAATAGTGAGCCAAAAGCATTTGTTCCGCAAATCATCTGCAGCCAATAGACAGCGCAAGTACTACTTTTTTAGACGTTCAGGTCAAGTAGGCAGCGTTTAAATTGCGCTCGTCGCACGTTCTAACACGTCCGCACAAACTTTCGATGTATTAATTTTGCAGACAGTAGTTTAAAAAAGAATACTGAAAAATATATACATGATATGTATATTTTCTACCTTCTAAAACGTGGCAAATTATAAAAAAGTAATAATTTATTAACAGGCTGTCCATATTATTGCAATATAGTGGGTAAAATATCTTGTACTTTTGTCTCGTTATTACACACTTTTATTCAGAATGTGCGAGGATGGGAGCAACATCAATGACGGAGTTCCTACTTGAGCCGTGCCGTAGCTCCTTTAAGTGGAACATGAGCATTAAATATCTGGAAGGACAGGTTATTGTGCCTTGATCATGTAAATAAGAAACTTTCGTGCAGATATGACGTCATTTAGTTACAATCAGTACGAAAGAAATGTGACATGTGAACGCAAATTGTGAATGTCAAGTAGTTATGTCTGCTGTTTTTATTTAGATTTACGCCATTTAAACATGTCAAAGTTCACATGTTCACAGTGGACTAAATTCTTGGGTCTTAGGCTATTTGGGACAATTCAAACTCTTAAGCTTCGCAAACTGTTACCAACGTCAGCATGATTTTTTTTGCTATTGCGACATTTCGTGGTATCTGGATTACTCCGTTAATACGGAATGTTAAAAAGTACGGCTAATGCATTATTAACGCTGCTTAGCATGCCCACGTATAAACAGATGTTGCACCTTCGCAACCTCCCGACTGCGGAGTATTGATGACTTTATCTTTGTAAACCGTCCCACAAGAAGGCGTTTTGCCACATTTTTCTTGCCTTGCCTTACTTTTGCTTTGAAATAAACTAAAGTGTAGTTATGTACCCACAAATCTTCCAAATAAAGGTATATTTATGTATGTACCGAGCAACAGAATTCTTTCGGTTTTTAAGTTTTTATGCCACTATCATGGTAAATTACAACGTATTAATAGCCATAAAGCAGTCACAATTTGTTTTCGTTTATTTTTTTCATCTTATACGATCTGTTAAAACAATAACAGGCTGCAAATTGACAAGGTCGACATGTTAAGGCAGGCACAACTGACATAACGATGAGGGAAATGTACGACGGGCGATAACCTGTACGATTTTCCATGGGCCTGCCACTAGTTAATTCCTTTAAACATCTTTAACTACAGACCAGGCTCTCAGACATATGTAGCTTAAATATAGCTGTTATTTAAAAATTTATAGGAATTATATAACGAGTGAGTGATATACATTTTAGGTACAACTTTGTAATTGTTTCATATTATTTTTTTACATATTAGAAACCCAGGTAAACCTACCTTCCTTCAACTGGTACAAAAATTTGTGTTTAAAAAAGCTAATATAACCATACCGTAAATCTCCAAATAAACGCCCGGGGCGTTTATTTAATTTTCCGAGTTTTGAGGGGGGCGTTTATTAGAGGGAGGCGTTTAAAAGAGGGAGGCGTTTATTTAATTTCAGTTATATTTCTTTTACACAACAGTTAAAAAATCATCTTCATCTTCATCTAGAAGATTACCAGGATCATTCGCATCCTCGATGTCAGAATCGGTAGGTTCGAATGGGTTAATTTCATTAGCATCGGTATTATTTACCACCTTAGTTTGGTCTTCCAAAACTGATGCACCGGCAGAACAAGGTTGGGTACTTTTGAAGCAATGAATCTTGTTGTCTTCACTCCCGTCGTTTTTTAGATTTAGGGCACAACCTTTAAATGAATCAATGATGAGATCTTTTTTTATCATTTCCCAAGCACGTAAAATCCATTCTACAACTGTGCGTCGGGAGGCTTGTTTCATGTTTCCTCCTACCGTATATTGGTGGACACCATTAGCCAACCATTCATCGTACATATCAGAATTAAACCCTTTAAACGGTTTATTCCAGTACACATCTGGGGCCTGAATGTACTTTGTACACCCACCTGGAATTAGAGCACTTTCGACTTTCATTTTTTTCAATGAAACTTTAAAAGTGCTTCTATTAAACGCCCCTCTCGAGGGGGGCGTTTAATAGAGGGCGGCGTTTAAAAGAGGGGGGCGTTTATAAAATATTTCGGATTTTAAGGGGGGGCGTTTATTAGAGGGAGGCGTTTAAAAGATGGGGGGCGTTTATTTGGAGATTTACGGTATGTCAACGATAACAAAAGCAAACTTAATTTAATCATTTTTTTTTCTTAAGTTAAGTGCACATTTGTTAAGTTAAGTGCACATTTACCTTATTCATGCTGGTGGGTGGACTGATTCATTTATTCATCCATCCCCATCCCCAACCCCCCTCCCACTCTTTTTTTTATTTTATTTTTCCATAACTTCTTAGACCTCGATATTTTGCTATTTCTCTCTTATTTAGCTTTATTTTCCGGAAATTTAATGACGTCATTACTAAAAATATCAGGAATTGTTTGTCTAACTTGGTACTTTAGGTCTAGGCAACACTTGCGCTAGGTTTCATGTCATTTAAACAACAACTTGCAATTTGAGCATAGTCAGATATTACTTGCAAACATGCATATCAATTAGAATAGTAAAAATCAATATTGAAAAGCGTAAACAACTTCAGGGCCCGCAGAAAAGAAATAAAAATACTTCACCTTGACAGCCAACACCAACATTACAATTTCCCTGTTCGGTAAGACTATCAGCACCACAGTTCGCACCAAAAGTGGCTCCTGGACAATGTCTAGTCCTTGATCTTGTAGGCACAACGTTTAAATTACTTTGGCAACTTTCACTGCATGTACCCCATTGTCCCCATGTTGACAAGGTGCCTTATGTAAAAAATACAACACTATTAAAGAAGTGTAGAAAACAACATAGAAAGTATTAATAACAAAGATTTCATCATAGGCTGGAAGGGGATATAAGCAGATCGTGGTTATGTGATTACTAAGAAAAGCTTTTGAAAGTGTGGATTTCTAATACATAAAAATAATAAAGGTAGGTCATAAAGAAAGGAAATAGTACCTGGACAGCCTATTCGAATATTGCAAAGTCGTGTGTCAACAGAACTTCCTGGACATGTGGCTCCTAATGTGTCTCCATTACATGTTCTCCTTCTAGCTTGAGTAGGCGCCGCATTAACGCTTGATTGACAAGTTTCACTACACCTATCATAGGCGCCCCAGTTAGACCAGTGACCTTAATAAAATAAAAAACAAAATATAAATATAATACCAGCATGGTAACTGTCCATACATCCATCAAAACTATCATTTTGTCTCACACATAAATCGCGTTATCATTAGTTTACAGTTAGAAGTATATTTTCTCGTTTAAGTGTCATTGTAAGAAAAAGTATAGCAAAAACTATGGTAATTGAATTATTCGCCCCAAAAAACCACAGTTCACATTGTGGTACAATCCGCTCCACTACTCGGAAAGGCCGTGTAATCTGGAAATAGTTACAATGTACAATATTTTATCTAGGTGTCTTTCCTTAACCGTTTGGCTAAAGCAAATCTATACATTATTTTTACCATGATTTTAACCCTATTCGGTCCGGGGTTTTTCAAACATACTAGCCGGGAGACCCGGCGTCGCACGCCGGGATAAGCCCACGGCGGGTAAAAACGGTCCAAGAAATGCTTATCAAAAGCGTCCGCGTTTTTCGGCCCGTAGGTTTTTAAAAACGGTCGAGGACCGTAAGTATTATATCTTTGGTACATGGTACCATACTTTTATCTGGTATGTGTTTTAAAAGTGTCTGATGGTTTTACGAGCGCTAGAATTTGAAAGTCGAATAAATTTTCTTTCGATCGAATATAAACATGCTTATGTTGAACATCGTGGAATGTCTTTTTAGCTGTCTTGAAATAGTGCCTCTTTCAATTTTACCCATCCAGTAACAAACTTTGTTGGGTATAGAACAGTATAAAATGGTATTATTTTTCTATTTGAAGGCATTAAAACGCAAGTTGTAAGACGAATCTTCAATTCTGTTGTTTTACATTTTTTAATTTTGAAGTTTTTTTGGTAAAAAAAAGCATCGAAAGTATGGGAAAATTGTAGTAAGCTACGTATGGCAGTCTCAGGAATTAAGAAATGGCGGCCATTTTGAAATTGTTTCTTTTTTATTATATTCTGTAAACTAAGGTGTGTTAATGGTCTATCTGGCTATGTCCTATGAGTATAAGTATATTTTAGGTCTCATATAGCCGACTTCTCAATTTTTCACAATATATACAAGAAACCCATCCATATAAAAAATTAAAACTTGTCTTTAAAGCTAGCTAGCTAGCTAAATATTTTGTGGATGTGTTGTCCCATTGTATAGCTATAGCTAGCTAGCTATGCTTTATTCTGACTAAACTTTCGCATGTATTAATTTTTTCGCAAGTTTTCATTCATCCACAAATAACAAGGAAAAATTTAGGGTTTTTAGGCAAAATAGATGCGTTAAACCGTAGCTAGCTAGAGTTCTGTGTATAGATGAGCGAATGTTTACAAAGTTCTGTATATGTGCGCGCATTCTTACAGGCAATAAAAGAAGGACCACATAAGAAAAACTATTTCCACTAATTTATATATTTAAGGAATAAACGATCTAAAAGGAGCTGGAATTGGTTTTTCTTAACTGTCATTTTCTCTTTTTAAGATCAGGTTTTAATTATTTCACAATGTAAGTTGCTTTTTAACTTATTTTTTCAATCGCTGCGATCTGATACCCGGCAAAATTCTGATAACTGACTATTCGCTAAATTAAATACTCGCTAAATTTAACATAATTTACCGTTCGCCAAATTAAATCCCCAACAATTTAAAAAAAAATATATACCGTTTTTTTTTAATTAAGAAAAGAAAAATGTTTTTTCCCTAAATAACGAACTTGTGTTTATATATATATATATACGTTTATTCTTATTTTTTTTAAAACATTTCAAGACATAAAAATTCATTTCTTTGTGTCATTCGCCAAAATAAATTCCGTTAAAATAAACATTTTTTTGTATTCGCCAAATTAAATCCTCACCAAATTTTATAAAATTTATCATTCGCAAAATTAAATCCCCGCCAAGTATTCCATTTTGGTCATTCGCCATTAAATACTCGCCAAAATTTATCCACTTAAGGTAGTAAATAAAAATATCCTCTCTTTTTCATCTTCTTTTTCTAAAATGACAGATAATAACTTTTCTTTTCTATATATATATAATATATATTTATAATTACCTATGTTTTTAGATCATGTATAATGATGTCAGATTTAATTGATTCATATGCAGAGTTGGACGAAAAAAATATCCTCATCATCAATTTAATAAAGTTTCACTTCGATACAATTTTAACATCTCTTAATCGAAAAATTCAAGCAAAACAAACTTTGTATAATCCCTTCAAAGTTGTCATTAATGAACGTGTCCATTCCGAAATATTTTTAGCTGTTTATAAAGCCATTCGCGACTTCCGCACAGCTTACGGTAGAGAATTGATTGTTAAGAAAGACAAAAGTGGTATCATTAAAGAAATTAGTATTATTTTTCACCATCTTGGGTCATTGAAATTCCATTTATCAAACTTGTCTAGCCTTGATATCAATAAAATATTCAAAAAGAAGTTTAAAAGCAATGCCGTCGGTGATATAATATGTGACAATGAAAAAAAATGTATTTTACATTACAAAGTGTCAACAAAGACATTAAATATAACTGCATCGTACAAAGTTGTCAACCAATATGGTATGGTATGTAGTTATTGACAGAATTGGATTTTTATGCTAGTTATATAAATGTTTTTATTTTGTTGTATTTCTATGCCATGCCTCCTAAAGGAAAGTCAAAGGCACAAAACATTAAGTTTTCCCAGTTAGGAAAATATACATCAAACAGAAAAAAAATCAACGATATGGATTTGAAAATTTCAAATCAGAGTAACCTAATTGAGGAAAAACAAAAACAATTATCAGCATTGAGCAGTGAGATAACTTTGATTGAAAGGGATGTTGATAAGTTAAGAAATAAATTAGCTAGAAAAAGAAAACGTGTTATATAGACACCTAAACTATGAGTGTAGTAAGAATAGAGTGGACTCTGAAGTCAAATTTAGCATCAGCAAGGTAACAGCTGAGAGGCGTAGTAAATTCCCATCATCTAGTGATTTAAATAGATCAGCAAAAGATACACGTCGTCTGGAAACATTTGAAGCTTGTTCTGCCATTCACGGAGGGTCTAAGGAATCTGTTCAGCCGGTTATGTTTGGTATGATTGACACATTGTGTTCGAAAATCCCCTCAAAAATGTTTGCAAAAAGTTTATTGAATGCTAAATCATCTGTAGTAAAACAGATAAAGGAAACTACCATCAAAATAGCAAATGAAGAATTTTACAATTCAGAAGATAATAAACTACGTTCTCTCAATGTTTTTTACAGCCACAATGTCATGGGGAAAGCTAAATACATGGCAATTAGAAAGGCAAATAGAATTTCCCAGAATAAACAGAATTCAGTGGTTAATTATATTCAGTATCCTCATTTAGCAACTATTATCAATAACATTGATATAGGAACACTACATGACATACATCCAACTCTAACCTTTGGAGATGAAACAAAATCAGTTACAGGAAATTATAGATCGTGTGATGAATTTTTGTTACGATTGGCAAAATTCTATTTAAAAGTGAATCTTCAACGGAGTGACAAACTAAAAACATTCAATATGCTTGAAAAAAAAGATTTTGAATCTTTTCTGTTTGTATTTGCTCTTGGTGGGGATGGAGCTCCTATTTGTGGTATGTCATTTTTAGTCTCTTTTCTTAATGTTGGTAATCGGATATGCAGCAGCTCTGAAAACTTTTTAATTTTTGGTGGTGATACTGAGGAAAATTCTACTGTTGTACGCAATTATGTTCTCAAGTTGTTGTCGGACGTGAAGTTTTTGGAAAGTCAGGTTTTCACTGTTTATGTTGATGAAGTTGCCTACAAAGTTGAATTTTTATTGGGTGAATTACCTAACGATATGAAGATGTTGGCTTTTTTGGCTGGGGAACTAACAAATTCAGCCTACTACTTTTCAACGTTCGGAAATGTAAATAAAGATAATTCAGCCAAATTTGAATATACATACGGAACCAAGCAAAGTGACAAATGGATGCCCTTCAACTATCACAAACGCATAAGTGATGCCAAAAAGGTTGAAGGTAAAAAAAAAGAAATCGAAGTTAAATGCAAAGGAAATAGTGCAACGAAACGTAGTAACTTGACATCTTATATATCTAAAGTTTTGAAAGGTAGACAAGAAGAAGTCCCCTTGGTTGGCCATTATATTGATAAAGCAAAAGCCGAACCTCTTCATCTGAAGAACAATGTCGTCAAAGAGCACTTCATGAAGTTATTCAATCTATGTTTGGCAACTGCTCCATTGAATTCCTACAAAGCATTTAAAGATATACCTTACTCACACGCTTTAATTAAATTTGTTAATTTTATACGTTCAGCAATGGGATGTAATTTTTTGTCGAAAAAAATTATCCGGTGGTTTAATGAAAGCAGTTCTAAGAATGAAAGTAGTTTCACTTTTCGTTTTCGCGGAAAGGAGAGTAAAGCCTTTCTTTGTCATTTCCCAGAATTAAATTTACTTATTTTAAATGAATTGAAGAGTGAACAAATGAAAATAAGGCTGCATCAAATCCATTTTCAGTTCATATGTTTGCGAAAAATTATTTCACTATCAGTACGTGTAGAGAATTTCAATTTGGAACTTTTAAAAGATTTAAAAAAGCAATGTAAACTACTTTTCAAATCAAGCTGTTGGTATGATGTAAGCGTCTCACCCAGTTTATGGACTTTATGTAACTGCATACCTTTCCATGCTGAAAGTACTTTGCTGTGCTACGGTTTCGGAATTGGATGTAATAGTATGGAAGGGCGGGAGCAAAAGCACCAGATGATTGTAAAGTATTCTAAGAATACCACTTTCCAATGTCGCTGGCCAAGAATTTTCCGTCACGAGTACATACAATTGTTGCATCTGAGAGAGAACGGTTACGATAAGTTGCACTATGTTTCAAGAGGATCTGATTACATACCAGAGAGAGATATGTGTTGTGAACATTGCTTGCTGCTTGTTAGAAATAACTTGAAATGCCAACTATGTGAGAGTGCTTTCATGAAAAAGGTTTTTTCTGATTTAGAAATTTAGACACCGTTTTTTGTTTAAAAGTTCAGTATGTTGATAGATCGTGTTAGATGTATATTTTCCTTATTTCCTTATTCTGCTATATACTTTTTGTGAGCATAACATTTGCAATGTATATTTGTGAATCAGTGAGATAGTGTCTTTCGCAAGAGTATGAATATAAATTTTCCCAATTAGAAGGCTCAAAAAAATCAATTTTTTAATATAAATGTGTGTGAATTAATGTTTTGTCAGAACATTTGGTACATAAATGTTTACGACGTAATCATATAGAAAGTATGGTGACTATTACAGCATAAAATTTATAATATTTACATCAAAGAATATGTATTTTATACAAATATATTTTATTTTTATGAGCATGGCAATGCCAAATTTTCTCTTGCAAAAGAAAACAAATTCTAGATTATCATTTTTTCTGTGAATAGATGTTATAAAACACTAGCTATATGATAGTTTATATTTTATTAAAAAAAAGTTTTCATAGTTCATATGTTTTATTTAAACAGAGTTGTTGTGTTATTATTTGCTTCATATTGAGATACAATGTGTCACAAAAGTAGTTTTTGTTGTTTGACTGTCCTGTGTGTTCTGGTAGCTAGCTAGCTGTGCTGCCTCCATCCCATCTCCTTTTTATTTTTTATTATGCAATAATGAGTAACGGTAGCTACGAAAGCCATAAAATAACAATAATTTATCCATTTTTTACTCGTTATATACCAAATCAAAACTTTAAACACTTGCAGCAACCTTTCAGTGTGTTTAGCCCAGGTAGCCATTTTTATTTTTCTACAAATCTCTCCATCGCGCTGCTGTTGTAACTGATATTGTGAAAACCTAGGTTGCAATTGAAGGAGTGTCGAATTGCGGCGCAAACTCCATATAACAATCCTTGACAAAATAGCCAGGCCATTTGAAAAATGCGAGTTAAGCATTTTCACACGGGAAATAGCCCGCCGTGGCCACAAGTAAAAGTGTTACCCAGCGTTAAAAACCCTGTGGAGCAACTAATAAGAAACGTAAACTGTGCCACATATTCAGGTGGAGCACTCTAGTACAGGTATGCAATATGTCATAAATCTAGTGAAGCGCACAGAGCATTATAGTGTTTCAGGTATAATAAATTTTTCAAAAAATAACTTTGCTGAACATTTCCTTAGTCTACATTGCGTTGTCACCCCAGCATAGTAAAAATGGTTGACCAAGCTTTGTTATATATTTTTTGGAAAATGATTGTGGTGAAAGTTCAAAAATGAATGTCACTCCAATGTCGCACATTCATGTAGGTACAATATATACCTTTTTCCCAAAAAAACTTTTTCACAACTTCGGTTAAACAGAAACACAGAAAACAGGCGGTTGTTAACACTGGACTGAGCGCTTAATACAGGTAAACCGTGTTGCACATGCGTTTACGCTTAATACCCTTTTAGCACAGTTAACAACCCATTGTTACCCCGTCATAGCAAAAAAATAGTCAATATTATTTTATTTTGCACAATAAGTTTCGGTAAACTTTAACAAATTATTCATGACACCAGACTGAGCGCTTAGTACAGGTAAAAGGTGTCACAAAGGCGTATAGGCGTAATAGCCTTTTCCCAAAATAACTTATTGCAATTTCAATTTCAATAAAAAACACACAAAACAGACCGTTGTTAATACCAGATTGAACGCTTATTACAGGTAAACCGTGTCACACATGAGTAATAGGCGTAATACCATTTTTCCAAAAAACTTTATCACAACGGTTTAATTAAAAACACAGGAAACAGCCCATCGTTACTCTGTCAGCTAAAAAAAATTACTTTGCGGATTAAGTTTTCATGACAGTAATAAAATGTGTAGTTATATACCTAACTATATTTAGCATCATAAAAATTATTATATAAGAAATTTGTTGTAGCTAGCTAAAAATTGCATTTGGCTACTTTCACTTTTGAGCCAGATGTAGCTGAAAAGAGCTAGCTACATACAATAAATATTGATATACCAAACTGAATAAAAACTTTAAAAGAATGGGAATAAATACAGCTAGCTATAGCTAGCTAGCTAGCTTCAGCAGAATACTGCCTCGAAATCTACGTTCCTAGCTAAAATCCTAAAATTGGTTTGTTTAGGATTTATACCTGGCTAGAAAACGTGATAATATATTTACATGAGAATGCGTTAACCCTGGCATTCTTTCGCAAGGATTTACAAAATAAGGAGGGGCGAGACGTTAAGGTTTAGGTAAGTGCTTCAAAGAAAATGGCGAAAGATTGGGAACAGATTAAGTGTGTAAAACGTAAAACCATAGTCACAAGAAAAAAAGATAGTCTAGTTGCGTGGACCGTCGGCATTGTTTACGCGAACTATCCTCAATCAGCCTGGGACGGCCCGCTCATCCTGCACAGAAGTTCAAAATGGCGGCGCATGCAGGAGGAGACTACCTTGCAGGCGAAGATCTTGATGATTTATTTGAGTTACTTGAAGGCGGTTTTCTTGATGAAGATGTGGATTTTAATGTGGAATTAGATGCTGTGATAACGGAAGTGGAAGCTTACGAAGAAGTTGGGTATCCTTGTCAGGATTGTGATAAAATTTGTAAATCACAACGTGGCCTGACTAGACATCGCAATGTCAAACACACTACTGAAGTTACTCCTGAAATATCGACGAATGCTGGTCCTTCATTACCAAAACTTACTAAAGAAGAACAAATTTTGAAAAAGCTACACCCTTTGAAGTTGAAAGTACTTATCACGAAGAGTGCTGAGATATGCCTTGGTGATCAATGTTTACCCAAATCAACCAGGGAAGTGTTTCGTGATTTCAAAGTTTCTAATGATGATGCGGTCAAACTTTGGGAAAAACTGAAGCCAATCATTGGAAAGTATAACGGTGATGCAGAAGATTTTTATGCAAACTTTTATGGTCTATTGAAAGATAACTTGCTTCCATCAAAATTTGAGGACACTACTTTGAGCAATATTATTCTAACAGAACTTGCAAATCATGTTTTAATTCATCTTTCGGGTAATGATAAAGTTGTCGATTCTGTAACTGAAGCTGTAACACCTATCTCGGAGAATGAACAAAAAAGCCTGCAATATGTGGCTGGATTTATCGTTCACAAGCTTTATACAAAATTCCGTTTTTCGAAAAAGTCTCAACAAAGTGAATTCAACAAACAGGCTGTATCAATCCTACAAGCATGCAAAGTTGACTGTGATGATTCACAGACATTGATCAATATACGCGACCGTGGTGGCTTGTGGAGAGTGAACAAACAAATACAAGAACTTTTTCGAGAATGTGAAAAAATGTTTCGGTTGAAAACTTCAAATTTAAGCACAACACTAAATTGTCAAGACCTTGTTAAAAATATGCTCAAAAACTGTTCTGTACTTTCCAATTTCAAAAGTGTCTGTTATACCATTGATCCACAAGTCAGTAAAGAAGTCAGTATGAATCTTCTGGAACACATGCTTACTATGTTTACAAGAGTTCGCAGCTTTTCCTATGCTAGAGACATACGTGAAAAACATAAGGCTGCTAAAAAACTTGCAAAGAAAAGATCATTGAGAACTGAAATTAAAAAAGCCAGTAGCAGCAAAGACATGGGTCACTGATTCATCTAGTTCCGGGCATGAACTATAAAATCTGCCACAATGGCTATTTTTATAGCCACACATGTGATAAAAAAACATTACACATGGCTAAAAATCACAATAAAAATTCATTCCTTTTTTTTTTTTTTTCTGGTTGAACTTCAGACAAAAATCAGGATCCCTCACAGTACGATTTAGAGGTGCCGTGTGAGAAATCCTGTTACTTCATTTACGGTCAATTTAAGATATCAGGATTCCTCTGATTTTCCTGTAAATATATGCGTGAGTAATTCTGACGCGTTTTGAAAAAGTGACAACATTGCAATTTTTCCATAGCTAATAGCTTTCACAAAATAATAGATAGATGGGACATAGAAAAAATAAACATACATACTCATCCAATAACCATCTCCTAAAGTGATCCAATGATAGAACAAAGCATCTCCAGTCCCACAATATAAAGAGAACTAGATAAAATTGCCAATTAATAACATTTTTTCAAATGTGTGGCTATAAAAATAGCCGTTTTGTTGTGTGCTTCATTCAAAGTGTAGACTTTTTTCTTTTTGGTAATGGGGTGTCATCTATCATGTTGAATTTGCTACCACATCCTTGTACATTCCCAGCAATTGGTCTTACAGAAAATTGTGCTTTTATGGTATTATCATTATATCCAACGTCTCTCACCGATGGGTTGTCACGTCGCGATCCAATGGCACGCTGCCTACCAAAATAATTTTCCAGATCGTCTTGACAAAACCGTTCAGAAAGAATGTACGGTACACCATGTTGTAAAAGGAATTTCACTACTTTTTTGAGAGAGTTAACTGTAATCTTAAGCCCTTCATGTGTTTGCCAGGAAATAAACATATTTGATTTGGCATTTTTTGTAAAATTATCACCACGCTCTTCAATTGACTCTTTCCATAAGGTGAAATAGGAGAGAAAACCGTCCAACCATGCAAAGCGTTCATCATCAACTGACTGATAAGGTTTTAGAAATGGTTTTCTCTTCAACTCATGTTCGACAGTGTTTTTCACATTCAAGCAGTCAAAAAAACTATCCATCATTAGACAAAATTGTGCAGTACCAGCTGCTTCAGGTGGACCAAACTGATTGAGAACTTTGCCAACAGTTTCACTGAGAACTTGAGCTGCAAGACGAACTTTCATTACTGAAAATGGTGTTAGCTGTATATGATCATTTGTTAATTTATTGACCAACTTCAAACCACTCTCGAGATCATTGTGATAGAGTTGTGTGATATGACTCCAAAGAACATAAAATCCACTATTCCACATATAACGGGTAGCTCGACCAGAACCAGAATTAAACAGACAATTGCGTGATGTTTTGATGAGATGTGGAGCATCAGCAAAAAAATAGATAAATCGACCATCATTAGCATGAATATTCTTAGTACGATAAACTACATCACTGTCATGGACACCATCTAAATGCCTATGCATTCTGAAAAAGCGTCTATTTGGAGAAGCACCATCAGCTGTTGCAGCGATAACTTTCAAATTTATTTTTTCAAGGTAAAGAACAGCTTTCCAAAATATAGGCATGATTTGATAGGAAGTTATTCCAGTTGTAGCAAATGTTGCAATACTATATGAAAGAGGATTAACAACACTTTTGGCAAGAAACACGAGAACATGAGTAGCAATTTCTTTGACAGATTTGAGTGTGGCAAAATTTGTATGAATATCACCAAGGTCAACAAAACCAATGAGTTCACCAGTATACTTGTCCCAAACTAAATCCTCCTGTATTTTCATCTCATCAAACAGAATTATGGTATATCTCTCAATGTCTGAAAATGCAGCAGTTTTTTTTGCTAGATCATTGATGATTTCATGATTAAATCCTCTTGTTGGTCGTATGTAGTTTCTATAATCACGAAGTGTTCGCAGGCTAGGAAGAACCAACATACCACTGCCAGTTTTAGGGTCATATCTGAGATCTGAATAAGCAGAAGAAGACTTTATGATCATTGGATGATATCTGACACTGGTTGGTGATGAAGATTGGAGATATTTTTGCTGCTCCTCCCAGAACAATTTCATAAAAGGTGGTACATTTTTTTTATCACATCCACTGAATAAGGTTACAAAATCAGAGCTCATTTCAGAAGTAACATTACCACCATGTGCTTGAATAGCAGCTTTCATTTCAGACAGTTGGCTTGCCAGTTGTTTACATTCCAAACGCTGACTCTGAAGGGTTAATTTGACACGGTCCGGTGATGTGAACTTGATTGGTGCTTTCAACTTTGCAGGTTCAAGCATCTTCCTTTCTTTACGGACAGTAGCTGATTTGAATGAAATGTTATGCGATGTACACTTTCCACAAGGATTAGGTTTGGGTGATAGAATTAACATACGACACATATTTGAACGAAAATACTGGTCTTGATGGAGATTTGACTGAAAGGACTTTTGTTGATAGTCTAGATAGTTGAATTTTTTAGGAATGACATGCTTTTGGAAGTTTGTCTCTCTACTATTATTGCAATCTGGAGCGGTGATACCAATACATAATTCATAACTATTGAGTTCTTTTATGAAATTGGAGAGTGTTGTATTAAGAAAGGATTTTTTGTATAAGATATGCAAATCATGGTCATCTGGTAACATCCATCCAAATATTCTTAAAGAAAATGAAAGGGATCGATCAATGAATATTTCAAATTTTGGGATGATGTGGTCTGGTGATAAACAAGTAACAACAACAAGTGAGTCTTGAGTGTCAATATGCCAACATCTACCCAACGAGAGCTTTGAAACACGTTGACTGAAGTCAACAAAATTTCTATATATGGTGGTTGGAGAAGGTGGTGGTGAAAAATCTTGTAAAATTTGGAAATCTTCACGTTTTTGTATCGAAGTGTTCGATCGAGGTGGAGAGGCTAAGGTCGAAATATTGCCAGATTTTTGTGGAAGATTCAGATGTGGTAGTTCTCCTTCTTTCAAACTTTTTCGAGTTGGGTAAACCCATATTTGATCCTCCGAGAAATGACGTTCACAAATAAACAATTTGAACGTGGAAATGCGACGTCTCAGCTCGTCATCTACCTCCCTATATTTCGTGATGATATTGATGAGCTCCTTTCCCCATTTTTTGTTTACTTCATTATTTGGCAACGGAACTTTGAAAATACTGATGTCTTTATTTCTCCTCGATACAGAGCATCCATATATAGCACAATTTTCACCAGGCATAGTAAAATCTTGTACGAAAAACACCCAAAGTCGAAATAAAAACACCAAACTAAGTACACACAACACCCAAAAAATGCGCCATTTTGAACTTCTGTGCAGGATCGGAGGTTTGGGAGCCACTATAGTTCAGCCGTAAAAACATAGAACAATGGCCTATTGTTTGTTGCTAGACTATCTTTTTTTCTTGTGACTATGGTAAAACCAATGTCAAACCAATCCGTCCTCGTGGTCTCGTGGTTGCGATATTTATGGAAGCCCCTGTGCACATTAATATAGTTATCTCGAGTTAACTAGTGTTATCCATGGATAACGTTATTAATGTGCTCAAGGGACACGTATATGTGCACAATAATGGCGTTATCCTGAGATAGCACAAGTTATCTCGAGATAACTAACTATCTCGGTATAGCGTGCCAAATGTGCTCAAGAAAGAGCACAATAATAATCTATCCGCGAATAACGATCGTTATCTTCAGATAGCTCTGCCCGCGTGTATTCAAATTACGAATTTATCAAACCACGAGGTAGACCACGAGGTTAAACAAATTATACAAGAGTCGGCAGTAGTATCTGTCATGGATTATTTGTGGTTAAAAATTATTTTCTGACAGTATGGGCAGTGCAATGCAAAATTGGAATAGTTATACTTACTACTACTGACTCTATGATATGAAGGGCGCTAGGCTATTCAATCACGCTAGCAGCCAGGTTACCATCATTAAGGCGCCTCATCTATATGGATGTATCATAGCCTTATAATGGATATATACATTACTCTAGTTATATCATAATTTTGCTTATTTATTTTAAAGATGATGCAGCTTCTTGTTGTTACTTAAAACGCGTTTAAGTTCGAGAAATACGCGTGTAGCTTTATAAACTGGAGATAACACACGTTATACAGAAATTTTCTCTTCTTGAGGACATTTGGCACGCTATCCCGAGATAGTTAGTTATCTCGAGATAACTTGTGCTATCTCAGGATAACGCCATTATTGTGCACATATACGTGTCCCTTGAGCACATTAATAACGTTATCCATGGATAACACTAGTTAACTCGAGATAACTATATTAATGTGCACAGGGGCTTCCATAGATATTCTGATGAACTCGTGAGAGCCCCGGCCTAAAATTAAACGCCAGGTTGCGCAAACACGTGAAACAAAAACGTTTCTGATTGGTTAATGAAGTTAAAGTCCGGCGCAAAAGGGTTGGCAGGCTTATTACTCCGGATTAATAGTCCGGATTAATGGTCCGGATTAATGGTCGGGGTGGCTAGGTCGAAAATATGGACTTTTTAGCCAAAGATAGGAGCTAGCTAAATGGCTACAGTATCAACATAAAAATAAATGTTGGGCAGGATAAAAAGCTCTTATACCATACAGATTAGTAATAAGGAAGGCTCTAGCTAGCTAGCCTTCAAAAATCTTTAAAACTGGTGCGTTTAAGATCTGTACGTGACTAAAAACGTGACAATATATTTATCTTAGCATGTAAAAACAAACAGAAAACAAATATTTCCAAAGTAAAAAGGTTTTAGAACACAAAAAGATCAAACAGATCAACAAACCTAACGCTACTGACCACGACCACTTTCAAAACCAAAATGGCCTTCGTCGTCATGTTTCTTCGTTGGCATGTCCAGGCCGCAAAAGCCTTGGTTTGGTTTTTTAAAGAATCAGGCGTTTTGATTGGTATATACTTGTGAGCGGTCAAAACAAAGCCAGTAAAACTGTCAGTAAAAATGTCCTATTTGTTTTCTGTGGCTCCTGAGCGGAATCGGCGATTGAGATTAGGGGGTAATTATTATTAAAAATGGCGTTTTAAAATAATGCATTCATTTTGTTCACTTAACTTATTATTTAATTAAAGTTAATCAATTAAAGTAATTAAATTATTTCAAAAAATAAATTAATTTCTGGAATTTATTTTAATCAATAATAAAATTTCCGATTAAACAACCCCCTGGTTCCTATAAACTCGCGAAAAGATCAAAGGAATATCGGTAACCCTTTTGAACAGACAAAATACGGCTATTATTATAGAGATAGCCGGGAAACCCGGCGTCGAAACGCCGGGGTAAGCCACAAGTCAAGTTGTGGCCCGGCGTTGAATAATCTGAGGAGCGCTTAATAAGAGCCTAAACTGTGTCACACGATCAGGTGGAACGCTTTAGTACAGGTATACAGTATGTCGTAAATCAAGTGAAGCGCATACACCATTATAGTGTTGCGACTGTAACGTATTTTTCAAAAAATAAATTTCCCGCAACGATAGCTGAAATGAAAATAGAGTTTACAAACCGTTGTTACCCTGTCATAGCAAAAACAATCGGTCAATATTATTTTATTTTGCGGAATAAGTTTTTGTGAAAGTTAAGAAATTAATTGTGACACCGGGCTGAGCGCTTACTACAGTTAAACTGTGTTGCACAGCGTATAGTAGGGATAATACCCTTTTGAAAAAAATTTCTTGCAGACACAGGGCTGAGCGGTTAGTCCAGGGAAACAGTGTTGCATATCCGTACAGGCGTGATTCCCGAGAAAGTAAGTTTAAAAATTAATTGTCAAAATGGGCTGACCTTAGTACAGGTAAACCGTGTTGCACATGCCCATAGGCGTAACAGCCTTTTACAAAAAACAGTCTGTTTTTAACACTGGGCTAACCGCTTAGTACAGTTAAACATAGTTGAACAGACATAATACCCTTTTCCAGAAAAACTCCAGAAAATCATTTCCAGAAAATTTTCCAGGAAATCATTGCAACTTCGGTTTAAATAAAAACACAGGGAAGAGCCTGTCGTTACCCGTCCAGCTAAAACAATTGCTCAGCCATTTTATTTGCAGAAAAAGTTTTCAGGGAAATAATAAAAGATGTAGCTACCTCTAGCTAACTGCATTTAGCATAACAATTATACTCTCACTTTTTAGCCAAAGATAGGAGCTAGCTAAATGGCTACAGTATCAACATAAAAATAAATGTTGGGTAGGATAAAAAGCTCTTAAAAGCTTCCGGCCCAGATGGTGTCCCTGCTATTTTTCTTAAAAATTGTAAGAATGCTGTGGCAACTCCACTTCTTATGTTTTGGTCAAACTGTCTCAACACAGGTGTAACACCTCTGCTTTTGAGGACTGCAAACATTGCCCCCATCTTCAAAGGAGGTGACCAAGGTGAAGTGGGCAACTATCGACCAGTTGCCTTGACTTCACATGTCGTTAAAATATTTGAAAAAGTTATAAAAAAGAACATAGTTGATCATCTTGTACAGTACAATCTTTTTAACAACTCACAACATGGTTTTAGAGAAGGTCGTTCCTGTTTATCACAGCTACTGACCCATTATGATACAATCCTATCCTTTCTTGAAGGCGGTTCAAATGTAGATACAATTTACTTAGATTTTAGCAAGGCATTTGACAAAGTGGACCACTCCATCTTAGTTGGTAAACTGAAGCAACTTGGTATAAATGACAAACTGATAAAATGGATTAAATCATTCCTTAAAGACAGAATACAACATGTTTATGTCAATGGTGTAAAATCTATACCCGCTAACGTTGGATCAGGGGTTCCACAGGGGTCTGTTCTTGGCCCACTGCTTTTTCTAATCATGGTTGGTGATATCAATCAGAACTTAAAATATTCTTTAGCATCCAGCTTTGCAGACGACACACGAATTCTGAAAGAGATTAATGGCCTCATGGACACCTTTAAACTCCAAAGTGATCTAAATATAATTTATAAGTGGACAAATGAAAATAATATGAAACTCAATGGGTGTAAGTTCGAGCACCTAAGTTATGGAAAGATTGAGTCTTTGAAACCACTCTCTGTATATCTAAGTAACACGTCAGAAAAGATTAACAAAAAAATCACTGTGAAGGACTTAGGAGTTATAATGTCGAATGATTGCAAATTTACTAAGCATATCTCAAACCTTATATCAAAGGCAAACAGGATAACTGGATGGATATTACGAACATTCGAGAGCAGAGAAAAAAATGTGATGTTGACTCTTTGGAAATCATTAGTTATTCCCCACCTTGACTATTGTTCCCAGTTATGGTCTCCACTAATGAAAGGACAAATACAAGACATAGAAATGGTGCAAAGAACCTTTACTAGAAAAATCCTTGGAACTCAAGGTTTTTCGTACTGGGACGTGCTAAAAAGATTGAATCTGTATTCTCTGGAGAGAAGAAGAGAACGGTATGCCATAATTTACATCTGGAAAGTGATTGAAAAAATAGTACCAAACTTTGGTCAGGAAACTGTGAAAGGAGGCATCACATGGTACACGAATGATCGTTTGGGTCGAAAATGTGTTGTTCCTGTAGTGAAGAAAGGGCCATTTTATAAGATTCGTTGTGCTAGCTTGGCTGTTCAAGGAGTACGATTGTTTAATGGTCTACCAAAAGCAATACGCAACCTATCTGATTGCAGCATAGACTGTTTCAAGTCGAAGTTGGATTACTTTCTTGCTACTGTTCCTGATGAGCCACTGATACCAAATTATGTTCAGTTTCGAAAGGCCAATACGAACAGCATCAATGACATGATGAGCATTGGACTCACCGAGTTGGATGCGTGAAGATCTCACAAAATCTACTTCAAAGTATTCAAAGTAAGTATACCATACAGATTAGTAATAAGGAAGGCTCTAGCTAGCTAGCCTTCAAAATCTTCGTTCCTAGCCAAAAATCCTAAAACTGGTGCGTTTAAGATCTGTACGTGACTAAAAACGTGACAATATATTTATCTTAGCATGTAAAAACATACAGAAAACAAATATTTCCAAAGTAAAACGCTTTTAGAACACAAAAAGGTCAAACAGATCAACAAACCTAACACTACTGACCACGACCACTTTCAAAACCAAAATGGCCTTCGTCGTCATGTTTCTTCGTTGGCATGTCCAGGCCGCGAATGTCTTGGATTGGTTTTTTAAAGAATCAGGCGTTTTGATTGGTATATACGTGCAAGCGGTCAAAACAAAGCCAGTTAAACTGTCAGTAAAACTGTCCTATTTGTTTTCTGTGGCTCCTGAGCGGAATCGGCGATTGAGATTATGGGGGTAATTATTATTAAATATGGTGTATTAAAATAATGCATTCATTTTGTTCACTTAACTTATTATTTAATTAAAGTTAATCAATTAAAGTAATTAAATTATTTAAAAAAATAAATTTAATTTCTGGAATTTGTTTTAATCAATAATAAGATTTCCGATTAAACAACGCCCTGGTTCCTATAAACTCGCGGAAAGATCAAAGGAATATCGGTAACCCTTTTGAACAGACAAAATACGGCTATTATTATAGAGATAGCCGGGAAACCCGGCGTCGAAACGCCGGGGTAAGCCAAACGTGAAGGTGTGATCCGGCGTTGAATACTCTGAGGAGCGCTTAATAAGAGCCTAAACTGTGTCACACGATCAGGTGGAACGCTTTAGTACAGGTATACAGTATGTCGTAAATCAAGTAAAACGCATACACCATTATGGCCGGGGTAAGCCAAACGTCAAGGTGTGATCCGGCGTTGAATACTCTGAGGAGCGCTTAATAAGAGCCGTAAACTGTGTCACACGATCAGGTAGAACGCTTTAGTACAGGTATACAGTATGTCGTAAATCAAGTAAAGCGCATACACCATTATGGTGTTGCGACTGTAACATAATTTTCAAAAAATAACTTTAACGCAACAATAGCTGAAATAAAAACAGAGTTTACAAAGCGTTGTTACTCCGTTATAGTAAAAACAATCAAACAATATTATTTTATTTTGCGGAATAAGTTTTTGTAAAAGTTAAAAAATTAATCGTGACACCAAGCTGAGCGCTTAGTACAGTTAAACGGTGCTGCACAGACGTATAGGGATAATACCCTTTTGAAAAAAACTTTCTCGCAGACTCTGTTTAAATGAAAACACAAGAAACAGTCCATTGCTAACACAGGACTGAGCGGTTAGTCCAGGGTAAACAGTGTTGCCCATCCGTACAGGCGTGATACTCGAGAAAGTTTAAAAATTAGTACAGGTTTTACAAAAAACAGTCTGTGGTTAAAACTGGGCTAACCGCTTAGTAAAGTTAAACAGAGTTAAACAGGCGTATAGAAGTACCATCATCATCATCATCATCATTCTCGGCTTAACGTCCGTTTTCCATGCTAGCATGGGTTGGACGGGGTATATTAATGACCCTCTTCCAATCTGATCTAGACTGTGTTAGATCTAAACTCAACTTCCTCTGTATCAAGTCTGTCCTTATAACCTCCTGCAAGTCTTTCTCGGTCTGCCTCTGGGCTTTGCCCCAGGAACTATCAAGTCTCTACACTTTCTTACCCAATTATCCTCCTCCATTCTTTCCAAGTGCCCCAGCCAATTCAATCTTCTTATCTGGATAACATCTTTAATTCTACGGAGACTTAGCCTGCTTCTTAGCTCATCTGAACTCTTTCTGTCTCTCAGACTGGCGTTACACATCCACCTAACCATTCTCATATCATTCCTTTCTAAACGGTCAAGATCTTCCTGCTTCACTGCCCATGTCTCACTACCGTACAACATAACACTTCTTACACAGGCCTCATACAACCTACCTTTTACCTCAATTGACAGGACTCTGCTAGTCAACAAAGGAAGTAACTCTCTGAACTTTTTCCAAGCAGAACCTATCCTGCAAGTAACACTTCTTCCAACACCCTCTTCACTGCCCAACATATCACCTAAGTAACAGAAGTTCTCAACTATCTCTAACGAGCCACTGTTGTACATCATTAAAGCTGGAAATACTTCATTCTCTATAAACTCACCTTTGCAACGCTTGCATACAAACTGAATGTCAGCTCTTAATCTTCCACTAATACTACTGCACTTCTTATGTACCCAATGCTTGCAAGTCTGACAAAAAATTGAGTTACTACCAACCCCTTTCCTGCAAACTCCACAAGGCCACTTTCCAACTACAAGGTCACACTTGGCTGCAATGCTACTAATCATGACTTTAGACTTTGCTGTGTTTACCTTTAGCCCTTTCTCTTCTAGTCCTTTCTTCCACTTCTCAAACTTTTCAACTAATTCTTCCATCGACTCTGCTATGAGAACCAAATCATCTGCATACAATAACTCCCATGGACAACCTGTTCTGAACTCCATCGACAGCGCTTCTAAGACTAGAACAAACAACAAAGGACTAAGTACAGAACCCTGATGTACACCAACATTTACACTAAATTCATCACTAAGTGAATCGTTAATCCTGACACGACTTCTAGCATTGCTGTACATAGACTGTACATAGACTGTTCCAAAAAAACTTCATTGCAACTTCGGTTTAAATGAAAACACAGGGAACAGCCTGTCGTTACCCGTCCAGCTAAAACAATTGCTCAGCCATTTAATTTGCAGAAAAAGTTTCAGGAAAACAATAACAGATGCCAGCTACCTAACTAACTGCATTTAGCATAAGAATTATCGCTTAAGAATATTGTTGTAGCCAAACTGCATTTTTATCTTTATGCTCTCACTCTTTAGCCAAGGATAGGAGCTAGCTAAATGGCTACAGTATCAACATAAAAATAAATGTTGGGTAGGATAAAAAGCTCTTATACCATACAGATTAGTAATAAAGGAAGGCTCTAGCTAGCTAGCCTTCAAAATCTTCGTTCCTAGCCAAAAATCGTAAAACTGGTGCGTTTAAGATCTGTACGTGACTAAAAACGTGACAATATATCTATCTTAGCATGTAAAAACATACAGAAAACAAATATTTCCAAAGTAAAAAGCTTTTAGAACACAAAAAGGTCAAACAGATCAACAAACCTAACACTACTGACCACGACCACTTTCAAAACCAAAATGGCCTTCGTCGTCATGTTTCTTCCTTGGCATGTCCAGGCCGCGAAAGTCTTGGATTGGTTTTTTAAAGAATGAGGCGTTTTGATTGGTATATACGTGCGAGCGGTCAAAACAAAGCCAGCAAAACTGTCAGTAAAATTGTCCTATTTGTTTTCTGTGGCTCCTGAGCGGAATCGGCGATTGAGGTCACGGAGGTAATTATTATTAAAAATGGCGTGTTAAAATAATGCATTCATTTGTATCACTTAATTTATTTTTCTTACTGATAGTAATAAATTAAAGTCATTAAATTAGTTAAGGAAATAAATTAATTTTTTGGATTTATTTCACTCAATTATAAAGTTTTTCAATAAACAACCCCCTGGCTCTTAAAGACTCGCGGAAAGATCAAAGGAATATCGGTAACCCTTTTGAACAGACAAAATACGGCTATTATTATAGAGACTAGTCGTTAGCCCGTGGAACAATCCATGGGAATTCGCCGTCGTAATTATTTCGCGAACCTGTTATGAAATTACACTGCGGTAGTCACAGTCCCTGAAAAAAATACACTTATAGGCACGCAACCAGTATAAGCTACACATCTGTCTTTTTTCAGACCATAGTTTATGGAAAGTAGTGTTACGCCACTTTCTCGTAAAATTCATATATTTACCAATAATTCGCGCATTTTTACGGCCTGTTCGGGGTTAAGAAAGAGGCTCCTCTTGTAAATAGCGTTTAAAAAGCTAAATTTGACATTTTCTTACACTTTTTGCTTAAACATGATAAGAACAATTTCAACAAAAAAATAAGCACACCCAGCTTCACACAAAAATTCTTAAAAAAGTGTAAATTGTTAAAGATGAAATAAAATTTACGAAATAAAATTCGAATTCATGTTAAGAACAAACACAAAATTCACTTACAAAATCTTCTTAAAATTTGTTGTTCTCTTCTTATCATAAAACTTGTCTTTGTAATTTCTTTGAAAAGAGGCGCGAATAATTAAAACTGTTAACGAAATAGACAACGCAATGTTAATTGTCCGTAACTTTGACCGTGCACGTATTCATAACAGAGAAACTGCATCGAGGGGGAACAATAAAAGCTAACTACCCATGAGTTTTGTATAAGAATTTTTAAATTAAACGAAAGCTTTTGTAAAATCACGAAAAAGGCAAAATAAATTATATATCGCTTTTCGTGTTTCTGAAACACGACTTTTTTCTCGCGCACAAACAGACAGACGGAATACGGCTATTATTAAAGAGAAGTCGTTAACCCGTGGAAAAATCCACGGAGTCGCCCGTCCTTTATATATCGCACTTTGTGCTTCCGTAACAGGACGCGGCTTGTGTGGACACACAGACAAAATACGGCTATTATTAAAGAGACTAGTCGATAAGGCCCGTGGAGAAATCCACTTAGGCAGAAAGACAATGGAAAAATAGGTTCTTTTAGATGTTTTGCTGACGTCAGAAGTGCAGATCCCCAAAAAAATTGGCGAAATTTAATTTATTCGTTGCCTGCAATGTGTAGACGTTGAAACGCTAATCAAAAAAATATATATAGATCATATGTTTTCGACGAACGCCTAAGGAAATATAAGGGTTTAAAAATTTTGCTGACGTCAGCAATGGCCCGTCAAAACCTAAATTTTTTTTTTTGGAAATTTGTATACCTGTTGCCTTCATCGCATAGATCTTGAAACGCTGATCAAGAAAATGTATAGGATCATGTACTTTTGCCAAACGGTTGCAAAGACATTAGGGTTTGAAGGTTTTTCAATGACGTCATTAACCCGTTGATTCCGAAACGGATTCGAGGACCCAGGTTTGGGAAACTTACCCAAATTGGTCCCAGGTGTTCCCTAGTTACCCACGCGGTGAAAAATCATTGACGTCACCACCTCGTTTCCAAGTTATTTGGCCTCAAAGTTTTAGGTGCATTGCAATGGCTTCATTAATATAAGATATTGACGTTAAAGTATTATTATTGACGTCGCGCCGTAACGTCAGGAAATTTAACATATTAGAAATGCATTTTTCGGCAACATCAAAGGAAAATAAACATATCAACTTTGCCTGTAACAGAGACACAGAACTGGCGTATTATTATATAGACCAGTCGATAAGGCCCGTGGAAAAATCCACTCAGGCAGAAGGAAGGACAATGGGAAAGATCTGTCATATCATTTTATTGACGTCAGCAAATATTTTAGTATATTGCACACTACCCTTTACCAAAAAAATAAATCTGAAAATGCCGAAAAAGTACGTGTGCAAGGTGTAATTCCTAATTTAGCAAAAATGTTCTTCAAGTCTTACACAAAATGTCAAATGTCAAATCGCATTAAATCCCACATACAAAACTTACACAAAATGTAAAGAAAAACAGCTTGCAAGGTGTAAAATCTAGTTGATAGAAATTTACAACAACGACACTCACAAAACTGACAGTAACAACACTTACAGTTACAATACCGACAGTCACAACATCTTATGCGATTATGTTAAATACCTTCAATATTTTAATCTGAAGTGTCAAAAAGAAAGGCTTGCAAGAGAAGGCACATATCTATGAAAATAAGCTCTTTACACATTTTAAACATGGTCTTTTCCCTAAATGCTTATACAACAATATCAAAAAGCCATAGTTTGGAAAACATCAAATTTAAATCTCGAAAAATCATTTATTGGGGTGCATACCATCCTAACCGGTTAATTTTTGTCGGATGATCCGTACTGCCCTTTATAAACATTTTAAACTGAAATGTCAAAAAAGCAAAACATTGTATGCGGTCCATTCTCACAGAAGTTTACACAAAATGTAAAATAAATCGGTTTTTGAAGAAACAAAAAAATCAACAAAAATCAGTATTATACATTCAGCATGTTGTATATTGCCATTACCCATAAATTTTCATCAAAAAGGTTATGAAACACATCAAATTATAGAAAAATCAGTCATACAGTCCTTGCCCATTACATTACAAAATACAAAAACAGTTTTAGTGAGAACATTTAATAATTTTTTTGTTATCACCAAACAATTATTACTATATACAAAATTTTGTAAAATTCTCAACAAAAACAAAAACGTAAAACCATGAAATTTTCTTCCGGTAAAAATGACATCACATACTTTTTCCCAACAAAAGTTTATAATGCGAAATACAAAAAGACATCAGCTTACACAACAGCTTACAATGAAGTGTAATTCTACAAAAATTTGTTCTTTTAGTATATTGCATGTGGTTTATTTCCATAAAATTTTAATTTCAAATAACAGCACTTTGCAACACAAACAATATAAACGGACAACCATACCATCCTCTCATAAATTTTTTTAACCTAAAATCATAAACCCACGTAAATTTCTAATCTAATTTCAATAACCCCTGTAAAAACAACTTGGCACTTTACACGTAGCCTGACAAAAGTTTAACAGCATGTCAGAAACAAAGCAATAAAAAATAATTTAACACATACACACACTTTAAATTCTACAAAATTTGTTCCACTTGTGATATTGCATGTGGTCCCCTTGTAAAGTTTGCAGGTAATGTGAAAAAAAATTTATACTCTATGGGCATTAACAATGAGTCACACTATCCTAAAATCTCAAGATAGATTTTGTAGCTAGCTTGCTACATCATAATTCGTGTTCAAAAAAGAAGAAAAGTTGGACTACTAAGGTAGCTATAAATACCTAAAAAAAAGAGGAATAACAACATAACTTATAGGTTAGAGCTAACTATGGGATGGAGTTTTCTTGCCTTCTTGAAGCTAACATTAGCTAGCTAACAGTAGCTAGGAAACCCAGTTAAATATACTTAAGCTGGGGAGACTTAGCTACGTCTATAGCTAGCCATTTGTGCTTAGTAAAACACATATAAAGGAAAACAATAGCTATGTAAAAATTATGATATTTGCAGTTAGTTCAACAAACCAAAATTTTCTATTTCGCTAGCACACTGTAGCCAGCTAACAGCTTTATGTAGCATTTTGAATTTTAGGACAAATACATTAGTTACGCACCAGGAGACACATTAATTATGCAAAGAAACAAAACAAATATGCTAGCTTCTTTATAAAAAACGCGGTAAACTTTAAGAATTTGAAGCTCTAATGGATTTTTTATTGAGAATACGATTCTCCTTGACAATTTTAAGTGTCCTACATATAAAAACGGAACGTCTAAAAATATAAAAGTTCTTACTTTTTCTCAATTCCAATTCACTTGAAACTCTAGCATTAATTTTGTACTTCTAACTTTACTTTACTACTTCTAGCTCCACTCTTCACTTCCGAAGTAACTTATTGTGGCTTCCAACTTCACTTTTCTACTTCTACTTCTTCACTTGGTCTCTTTTTTCTTTTTTATATATGATTTTTTGAACTACTTTACTTTTTGCACTTTTTTGAAGACGAAGGGACCGTTCTTTTGTTGTTGTTTTGTGTGTCAATGTTAACCCTGTTCCAAATTATATACTTTTTTAATCCACTCCACTTCTTCACTTTGACTTTCCTTGATCTTAATATCTGCATTACATTTTTTATCCGCTTCTTTAGTTCGCCTTTTGTCGAGAACTTTGTCGAGAGATTTTTATGTTTGTTTGTTTTTACGCCAAGGAAACTTTCTATTCGAATGCCGTCCCGTTCGAAAGTACGTATTTGAGCGAATCATACTGCTTATTTTCTATCACGTGGTTTCTAACGGTTGCGAGACAAATGTAAACAAAACAAAACAACTCGAAAAACTCGCTCATTCGGGTGGTAAAAAATATCGTCTTTGTAACAGTCAGAGACAGACAGACGGAATTGGCGTATTATTATATAAGATTATGACCGGAAGGGGGGGGGGGGGCGGAATAACTTTTCATAGGCTTGTTCAAATTGAATCAAACTTGGCACACATATAGTACGTCACAAAAGGAACAAAATGGCGGCAATAGTTTTCGCTTGCGTTAGCACATTTTCTGTGACATCATCAAAAGCTGGAAATTTGTGCAAAATGCTACCATCTGCTTAAAATTCAATTACTTTAGTTAGTTCTAGAGCGAATTTTTACATTCTGTTTAAAGTTTCTGAAAGCTACATAAAAGTTATTTAACATATTTTCCGGTTTTTACATAGATCGCATGAAAGCTTGCCAAAAATTGCCCGAAAGTCCGTTTTTTTTCGATTTTCGGGTAAAATCCGAAATTTTTTTCGGGAAATCGGATTAGTCACGTGTCCAAAACATGGAAAATGATTCTACTTGATGAAACAAAGTTGTGTTTTAAGTTTCAAGGAAAATCTTATCAAGAGTTATTATATTTTCCCCATTATAAGGGTTTCATAGAGATTTTTAGGGGTAGTTTCGAGTAATAGCCAATATCAAAGCCACTGTAAGGCATGGGACCTGAAAATTTGGCATGCAGGTCTCTTATAGATAAATATTGAAACTCAGTAAGTATCATAGCCATGCATCATAGCGTTAAGGAATTATTAAAAAACCCGTCAGGGGGGCGGTAGCTGGCTACACTACTTTCATTAAAACATTTTCTCCAAAATGAAATTGCTGAGTGATGGTTTTAGCTGGACGGGTTTACTAGGCTTATTCCTATGTTTTTTTATTTTAACCGCAGTTGCGATGAAGTTTTTTTAAAAATGTATTACACCTGTACGTATGTGCAACATGGTTTACCTGTACTAACCTCTCTGTCTGGTGTTAACAATGGACTGTTTACTGTGTTTTTAATTAAGGCTGCGGAAAAAAATTTTGCAAAAGGTATTTTGTCTATATGGAAGTGCAACACAGTTTACCTGCGCTAAGCGCTCAGCGTGGTGGCACGATTAATTTTTAACCTTCACGTAAATTTAGTCCGTAAAATAAAATAATATTGACCGATTTTTTTTGCTATGACGGCATGACAACGGTTTGTAAACTCTGTCTTTATTTCAGCTATCGTTGCAGGAAATTTATATTTTGAAAATTTTTTTACACCCGAAACACCATAATGTTTATGTGCGTTTCACTCGACATGTATACCTGTGCTAAAGCACTCCACCTGAATTTGTGGCACAGTTTACAGCTTTACTATGCGCTCAACGTGGCATGCAACTCTATGTCACACATTAACTTGTGGCTTAACCCGGCGTTTTGACGCCTGGTCCCTCGGCTAGTATTTTATAAAACCTTTGATTAACGTTTTTAATTGGCTGAAACAAACCATGTGATAAAATAAAATAATTTCATTAAGTTTTACTAATGTATTCTAATATGCCTTAACGAGTTTTAAAACCAGAGGGAAGGTAATTGCTTTGGTTTAAATTAAATTATTTAATTTAAAAAATCATTTTTACAAAAGTCACAGGTAACTAACTTTTATAGTCGGTGGACCGTGGAAAAATCCACGGGTTCGCCCATTCTTTTTAGACCGCATTACGCGCGTCTCCCTATTTGCAGTACCATTTTGCGTGACAGATAGACAGACGTATACGGGTATTATAATATAGACTAGACGGGAGGCCCGGCGTCGACACGCCGGGTTAAGCCACAAGTAACTGTGCGGCATGGCGTTGAACGCCCAGTGGAGCGCCTAATAAGAACCGAAAACAGTGTCACACATTCAGGTGGAGCGGTTTAGTACAGGTATGTAGTATGTCGTGAATCAAGTAACGTGCAAACAACATTATAGTGTTTCGGTTGTAATGTATTTTTTAAAATATAACTTTACTGCAACTTTAGCCAAAATAAAAACGCAGTTTACAACTCGTTGTTACCCCGTCATAGCAAAAACAATTGGTCAATATTATTTTATTGTGCGAAATAAGTGTCAGTAAACATTAACAAATTAATCGTGACACTGGACTAAGCGCTTAGTACAGGTAAATCGTATCGCACATGTGTTTAGGCTTAATACGCGTTTCAAAAAAATGTATTGCAGCTTTGGTTTTCAAAACACAGGATACACTCTGTTAAAACGCCCAGGTTAAGCCACAAGTAACTGTGTTACCCGGCGGTCAACGCCTGGATGAGTGATTAATAAGAACCGTCAACTGTGCCACACCTTCAGGTAAAGCGCTTTAATACAGCTAGTATGTAGTAAATCAATTGAATTGCACACAACTTTATGGTGTTTTCGGTGTAATATATTTTTCAAAAAATAACTTTTCAAAACTTAAGCTATAATAAAAACACATATTACAATTGGTTGCTACCCGTCATAACATAAACAGGTGGCCAACCTTTCTTACTTTCCGGAGAATGTTCCTGGTGAAAGTTCAACAAAAGTGTTACTCCAAGCTGAGCGCTTAGTATAGGTAAACAATGTCACACATCCATATAGGTAATGCCCTTTTCCGAAAAAAAAACAACGTTATCGCAACTTCGGTTAAACAGAAACACAGGAAACAGCCAGTTGTCGCTCAGTACAGGTAAACCGTGTCGCACATAAGTATAGGCGTAATACCATTTTCCAAAAAACTTTATAGCAACTTCAGTTAAAGAAATTTAGGAAACCGCCTGTCATACTGTACAGTTAAAAAAAATCTGCAATTTTAATTTGCAGCATAAGCTTTCAATAACAGTAAAAAAGTGGTAGCTACCTAACTGCATTTAGCATAAGAATTGCTAAGAATTGTGTTGCAGCCAAACTGCATTTGGCCACTTTTACTTTTTAGCCTGAGGTAGCTAAAGAGCTAGCTAGATAGACACAACTTTAACATAAAAATAAATAATATTGGCTAGGATAAAAAGCTGTTATACCAAACTGAATAGTAATTCGTTCCTAGCCAAAAATCCTTAAATTGGTGCGTTTAAGATTTGTACATGGCTAAAAAACGTGACAATATATTTATCTTAACCTTTTAGAAGGCAAAAAGCTCAAACAGCCGTACAACCCTAACACTGACCACGACCACTTTCAAAAGCAAAATGGTCTTCGTCATCATGCTCCTTCTTCACCCTCGTCCCCAGGGTTTTTTAACTTTTTGGTATGAAAGATGACGTCGAAAAATACCCTAGTATCATTGATCGGATTTTGAAATATGATTGGCTTTCACATTTTCGCATAATTGTGATGATTTTTTCCTTACTCAGCACTTTTTCAGGTTAATAATAATGGTGCATGAAGCCGTGATCAATCAGTTTTGTAAACAAACTTTATAAAGCCAGCAAAATTTATGAAAAACATTTTGGTGTTACTTTGTTATATTTATTAAAACATAACTGATTCAGTATTGGTGCAGCGTTGTACATTAAGAAAGAATAGTAGACTGCTGAAATAATAAAAGAACAGCTTTCTGTCTTTTAGAAAGTGTTTGTGCTAGCTAGCTAAGCTAGCTGAAACAAGGTTGTTAATATGCTTAGCACGTATATAGGTGATGAAAAACTTACTGCAGACGTGCTGATACCAGCTATCTTTTTTGTATTTTAGCTTGGTACTTTGTTTACATTTAGCTAGCTCAACTTTCTCAACGTTTGCAAGTTACGATAGGATTAGAGACTTTATTCCTCCGTATAAAATGCAATAGCAACATATTTGTTTGAAATCAGATGCACAAGAATAAATCCTAAAAATATGTATATTTCTGGGAACCCTTTTTTCAATAAATTATCAAATATTTACTTAAATTATTAAATTTATCAAATAGAGAGAAGAAGGGGGAATCTTAGCGTCTCTGAGAAATCTATGAATTTCAATAATACCTTAACCGTATTCATGCAGAGGCAGGTAAAATCAACCTACTCACAGCTTAAAGAGACGTTGATTTCAAAAGGTCTCCTAAATTCTCCTCAAATGTCCTCATCTTTTTTTAAAAATTTAGGTTTTCTTCTCAATCTCCTCCAAAAAATTTTGACATTTGGTTATTTTTTATGTTGTTTTTATATTGTTTATATTGAATCACCACAACTTGTGGTTGTTGTGGCCTGCAAACACTTACCTTTTGTAAGAAAATACTGAGATGCCAGTCTGTGTGTTCCTTCATTTTTACAAGTGCAAGTTTTTCACCTCAAATCCCCTCAAATTTGCTCCTCAAAAATGACAAAAATCTCCTCAAAACCAATCAAGCATGGCACATATTTTTATTTGGACCCTTCAATCATGAGAATTGCTCATAATGTTTTTGCACATGTATCTTTACCAAAATTGATATACTGTCAAAAATCCTTTATCGGTGTCCCCGAAAACTACCAAAATCAGAAACTCAGGAACTATGATAATAGTGGAAATATTTTTTGATTCAATTTTATTAAACCAACATAAAAAAAACAAGCTATAGAAAGATTTAAGTCTTTATTTCAATTTTATTTTTTGCAAAAGGTATAGTTTCCAACAAGAAGTATATTATAGCTCACTTTAATGGGCACCTTAACAGCTATTTTCCACTTTAAGAAAAGTTTCCATGGTATGAAATGGACAGGAACAGAACAAATTTTCCGCTTGTATCTTCCGTTTCATAATATTGCGCATTTTTATACAAAAACTATACACACTTTTCCCAATCCTCACAAAATGAAATAACCTGATTGGCTAAACAATTCTCCACTTGTCTTTTTTGCACACAACGCAAAGAACAAGTTAAACTCGATTCTACTTTGCTCAGAACAGAATAGACAAGAACATTTTCTGTTTATGTGACGTAAACATTGCAAGCTTAGAATTTTTTCTGTTCCTTTCCATTCAGTACTTATACTCATACTTGTATTCAGATTAAGGAGGTATTTTAAACAAGAGTAGAATTTTCTATTTTCGCAAAAAATTAATTCTCGTAAAAATTTAAAAGTATTTCAAAAATTAGTTCTTGCAAAAAATAATTCCCCAAAATATCCCTTAATGGTTCTGCTGTTTTACATAACAGAATGTCAGAATGTCTAAGGCAAGCTTTTATGATATCTGAAGCTGTCTACATATATCCTTCTCTTTAATTCCTTGTTTTTTTCATGGTTCAAAACGCCACAAAAATAAAAACTTTTTTCATAAATATGATTTGAAATCTAACAATGAACTATCCAAGTTTTCAGGAAGTACCTGGCTAGCTAAACTATATTAAAGTATTATGTAACCTGCTAATAAAACAGCACATCTTTTTTTAACTTGAAAGACGCTTATTGCAGTTACCAAGATAAATTTTCTTGTATATTTTAGTCGTGAGACAATAATTTTCTGTTGCTGGAACATAAAATTCTGCCCGCTAAAGTTCCGCCATTGTTAGTCGCATAAATTAACGTATGACGCGTTCGCATAATCTGTCCACAGTTCAAAAATCACTCAACGATACCAGGGTATTTTTCGTTGTCTTCTCTCATGTCTTCTCTCATTGGTTTTTCAAAGAATCAGGCGTTTTGATTGGTATACTACGTGCGAGCGGTCAAAATAAAAGTCAGTAAAACTGTCAGTAAACTGTCCCGTTTGTTTTCTGTGGCTCCTGAGCGAAAACGACGATTGATATCACGGGGCTAATTATTATTAAAAATGGCGTATTAAAATAATGCATTTATTTTAGTCACTTAATTTTTTTTTCTTACTTATGGTAATCAATCAAAGTAATTAAATTAATTAAGGAAATAAATTAATTTCTAGAATTTGTTTTAATCAATTATAAAGTTTTTGACTAAACAACCCCCTGGTTCCTAAACGGATATCGGTAACCCTTTTGAACACACAGGCAGGCCATGATTATAAAGATTGTTCTCTCAATACAGTTGCTTTGTTATTAATGAATTTACGGCGAGTTACAAATAATTAACATTGCTATAATCGTTGTCTATTTGGTTGAGGATGTTTTACTTACTCGCGTTTTTTAAAAGAAATTACCAAAAACAATTTAATGGCGAAAAAAAGGATAAATTTCACTTTGTTGTTTTGTTTGTTGTGTATTTTATTTCTGGCCTATATTAAAATTAGCAAATCGATGTTTAATACTTCACTATTATATACTTTTAATACTGCAGTATTATCTAACCAAGAAAAAAAATCTTATTTTTTCCTTGGTTATATAACTATTTCATTTTCCATGCAGCCGCAAAATATCACAATTGTTGTTAATCAATTGTCATTATATTATTTTCATCTCTTTTCAAAAAAAATTGTTTACGTTTCTGATCTAAAACTAGTAATTGGTATAAATTCGACGCATAATTTTATTATATCCGCTTGATGAGGTTTCTTCGCACCCAGTACCCGGGTTATTAATTTAATCTTCACTGAGGAGTGTTCACTGAAGTTTGATTCTCCTTCAATGTGCTTTGCCGAAGTACTATGTTTTTACGGAAGTTGAACTACATATTGCTGCATTTCGCTGATTTTGTGGCTCTTGATTCCTTTGTTTTCTGCTGTAAAATCAATCGACTTGGGCAGCCGCTTTTGACCTCTGTTGAAACAAAAGAAATTGTGACATAATGAAAAGTCTTGCCAAAGTCGTCGAAATTTACGGAAGCAGGAAGAGTGAAATAAGGGGATGGGTGCGTAGGAATAATCTAATCTTCCTATTGTTAGTGTTTCGCGGTAGCCAGTCTTTTTGATATGTTTGGCCAACTTCGGTGAGCTGCATTTCTGAAATCATTTTCCATTAAAAATGTCTACCGAAAGAAACGGCCAAGGCTGAGATATTTTTTTGTACTGAGTTGCAGTAAGTAAGTGGAATTTCCGGAGTTTGGAATATATGATTGCGGAATGAAGATTAAGAAAAAGTTGCTAAGAAGAAACAGTACCGAAGAACATTTATTCCTGTGTCGCTTGTGATTGCAGAAGATCGTAGGATTAACTTAATGACTACGCTTTGAGGTGCAGTTGTGTATTTTTATTTCCACTGATTTCCGAGTAAGAAACAAAAATTTCTCTTTATTGCTCTGCTAGTAAGTATCGACATAAATCTGTTTAGTTTCACTTTTAAAAAATTCGAAAGAGCTTTGTGTTGTCTCGATTTTCTTTTTTATTTGAGACAAGACATTTTATAACAAAACAATAAATGGAATGGGTAGCTGGTTACTTCTTGTAGCTTGTAAAGGTGTAATATATAAATGGTTGTTGATTTTCCTTCCAACTTCGTACATTTACTTTTGGTAGATTTAATGCTCCTGGCAATAAACACTATCAATTTATTTTTGAACATCCTACGAGGACTATAAAGAGAACACAAGACTTTGGCAAGATTTTATGATGTTTCGGTTTAAAATCTCTAGCGTAATATTGTGCTGGTTAGATACAATTTAGATACGACAAAGGCAAGGTTTTATTTAGCGGGTAAAATAGTAAAAGTGTTTCAAATACTTACTAAGGTAGTTGTGGTGCTGCCAACATGGTGAAAACGACTTTGGCATATATCAGACTGTACTTAGGGGGGTTAACACCAGGACCACTAGCTTTCTTTTTTTTAACTCTGCGAAAAATATGTGTATGTTTCGTTTGCCACAAAAATTCGCCGAAAGTGAAAAAAATCCTGGATCCGCCCCTGAATACTGTTTTCAACAGAAACTATAAACATGCACTAATTTTACTATATAAACATGCACGACCAATTACCTTGTTTATTCGAGTGAAATTAACAAATAATATGTTAATGATAAAAAGAAAAAAGAAAAATTTATTATCAAGAGAAACAGTAAACACGAGCTTAACTCACTATGGAAAAGTGACAGTGAATTACTTTCATAATTATTGTACCATGTTACTCCTTTAATAAATCCTTTCTAAGAAAGGAAATGGATTGTATAGTATCGCATGGACTGCGTATTGTTTTAATTGATTTCCTAAGTAAAGTTATCGAGCTTATTACCACAGTGCAAGAAAATGTAAGAAAAATCATTAAGTAAACCTGGACAAGTAACTCCAACATTACAACTCCGTGTCTCTACAGAATTTCCGGGACATGTTGTCCCAAAAGTTCCACCATTACATGTTCTTCTTCTTGTTTGAGTGGGGACCGTATTAGCATTAGATTGGCAGGTGCGACTACATGTACCATATACGCCCCAGTTAGACCACTGACCTGAATGAAATATAAAACAATTGACATTACCAGATCATTAGAACAGTTATCACAGTGTTTGTATTGCTGTGAAAATATATATATATATTATTCATAAAATTGATCAAAAATGTCATAATATAAAAGAAAAAACGTAATAAATAAATAAATATATAGCTAAATACGTAACGTTAGTTTAGTTTTAAACCCTTTTTTGTTTTACTTCTATTGCATGAACACAAGTGTAGCCAGGCCGGAATATTTAAGATAATAGCCGTTTTTTTACTATTTCCTGAATTAGACAAACAGCATCCAGTTGTTCTTTAGCGTGGATGCAGGGAAAGTAAACAACGTTAAATATTGTTGGCATTATGAGACATTTCACAGCACTGTTGGGAATGTTGACTTTGGATATTACTAAATAACCTTATCCTAAACCCTAAGTCCGTTATGGACATTGGCAAGTGAAAACTACTGACTTCAGATTAAGTCATAACTTAGATAGAAATAGCTTTCCCAATTACAGTTTTATTAAATCAGTAGGATGGTTTATATATTGGTTTATAACTTCCAAACAAATCCATTCTTTATTGACCATAAATAACCATATATTGATTGAGGTAGTAACAGAAGTGTACCTGCGCAGCCCACTCCAACATTGCATGTTCCAGTCATTGTAAGACTTGCACCACCACAGTTTCCTCCAAAAGTAGCACCTACACATTGTCTAGTCCTTGATCTTGTAGGTGCAACATTTGTATTGCTTTGACAGTTTTCACTGCATACGCCCCATTGCGACCATTGTGTAATTGAACCTGTTGTTGGCAACAAAGGAATTATTAAGTACATTTGCTTAGAATTTAAATATACACAAATTACTTCTATATTAAATTGTTCATTATTGTTTAAATTCACTTGTTTTTACTTTTCATCTTTATTGGTTCTTGATATTTTAATAAAAAATTTAGTAGCAAGTTTCTGACGTGTGGATAGACACATCTATCGATAACGTAATGACATAATGTGGCGTAACTGGCACTGAATAGACTGGCGCTGTTGTGACCAAATATACTGATTGAGCTAAGAATCTTTTATAATATATTTATATATATTAGAAGTATTTAGGTGAAATTGATATTTTGTTATAATTTGATTTGGTAATTTTAAAATGTATAAACAAATAATTAAGCAAGTAAACCTGGACAAATAACTCTAACGTTGCAAAGTCGTCTCTCTGTGGAACTCCCAGAACATGTTGTTCCAAATGTTGCGCCATTACACATTCTTCTTCTAATTTGATGAGGAGCTGCATAAACATTTGATTGACAAGTTTCACTACATGCATCATATGCACCCCAGTTAGACCATGGACCTAAATATATGAGTACAATGTAGTTTTATTTTAATTTAGACTAGAAAAAACGTTTAATTGAGTTACTGCAGAGATATGTTCAAAGTAATAAAAAAACGACATCGCTAATCTTTATATATGGACATTCAAAGATGTAGAGAAGAACATCGAAAACGTTTAGGAATCCCTTAATTTTGATCCTAGTCTAATTTATACACAGGTCACAAACTAAGATAAATGTTCTTACCTCAGTGCTATAAAATTAAGAAAAACATCATATGGCAGATTTCTATTGCTTTGTAGAGTTTATTCCATACTTTGAGCAGTGTGTAAATAAGATTTCACTGAGAAACAATCAATGCATTTTCATGTTGAAGTGCTTACTTAACTGAAGGGCAATATAATACATCCATATTGTAACAATAACAGAAATTGTTCAAAATTATTGATTTTTTTTATTCTGTATAGATATCTGACATGACTATTACCTCTTTTACGCAGATTAAAGATGAGCTGATTAAAAGTGGGACCTCTGTGTATTAATACTTAATAGATTTACAGATTCAGATACGAAAAAATCATTGCTTTTACTCAATCATCTGGAATTTTACTCCAGGAACCACCAAACTTCAAGAAGGCTCATTATATTTATTAAGTCATAGTGGAGGTCAGAAATAACTAATATTATTATTATTATTATTATTATTACTATTCTTTACCCAGGATAGCCTCTTCAGTTTCTATAGGAACTGTTATCAATGAGGGTCCTGCGAAGGGGGTCCTAGTGCATTCAAACTCCCATTTGAGCTACGGAAGGCGTGCAGGCACAACAACCGCTCAACTAGACAACCCCTAAGATATCAATCCTAATCTCATGCTGAACGTTAACCAGAAAGGATCGATTCACACTTTTATAGTCTCTGACATGACTCGGTCAGGGTTTGAACCCAAGACCTTCCGCACTGGAGGCGAACGCTCTACCACAAGGACACCAGTCCGTTAATCAAGTCTTCTTATTATCTCTTTATTTCAGACACCGAAAATACCTATTTTTCACTGGCTTTGCCTTGACTGCTCATACGAAACAGACCAATCACAAAGATCGATTTTTGCTGACAACCAATCCAAGTTATAGCGAAAAACATGTATTTGGTTAAAACACAAAAAATACCACTATCTGCTAAAAATAAAACTACTTTAGTTCTAGTGCGAATTTTTACATTCTGTTTAAAGTTTCTGAAAGCTAAATAAAAGTTATTTGGCATATTTTCCGGTTTTACATAGTTCGAATAAAATGTTGCAAGTTAACCGAGGAACCGATTTTTCCCGATTTTCGAGTAAATCCAAAATAATTTAATTAAAAACTTGCAAAAGGATCTTACTTTCTGAAACAAAGATTGGTTGTAAGTTTCAAGTTCTAAGCATGAAAAATTATTATATTTTATTGATTAAAAGGATTTCGTACAGATTTTTAGAGGCAGTTTCGAGTAATTGACAATGTCAAAGCCTCTGAAAGTTATGGGACTAAAAATGCAAGATATAGATTTTGACGATATCGCAAAAATTGCAACAACATATATATATATTTTTCCTGTTTTCTTACCAGAGATGCAGTCACTTCCAAAAGAAATAAAGATGTCGTCCAAAGCAATATCACTCTTAAAATCATATCCTCTGACAGCAACAAATGTCAACTAAATTGATTAAACAATATTGTAATACTGGTCATTGAATGAAGATAAACTGCATATTTTTTTAACCTTATTTTTGCTATAGGTTATAAGGGGAGCTCCACCATTCCGAAGAGGGGGGGGGGGTCATTTTTTTAGAAAAACGATTCCGCAAGATTATACTTGACTCGAAAAAATGCTTGCCATGTTGCCAACCATTCAGCATATAAAATAAACCGTTAGTAAAAACAACAAAGGGCTAACGTTTGACACCACTTGAAAACTGAAAAAAAAGCAAAAGCCAAGTATGTGCTTACTACTTTTTAAAAGTTATTATTGAAATTGTAAAAGATTTAGTAGATTGAGCCTATTCATGATGCTGGTTGCTAATACGGCTCCCATGTTATTTTTTTGTGTCCATAGTTACAATTTTAAACTATGTAACTCTCTACACTTTATCTAGCTCTAATTATTTTAAAGTGTTGGCAACGATTTTTACGAGTTAGGTGAAATTTTACAAACCTATTTATTCTGAGGACAAAACAGTTTTATGTGCTTAACAGCTTTAAATGTCCCTATGGGGATAGGGATCCCCTTCCTCACACACAAAGTTGCAGAACCCCTAAATGGCCCAGTAGAAATAGTGTTAAGCACATTGACATATGAAAACATGAGTATATTAAATTAAATATTGTATCGTCACACTCCAGTTTTAGTCATATACATATTGAGGCCCAAGCTGACAAAATACAATGCTTATTAAACACGTGTATTCAAATACTCACATTTAAAACAGATGAGTAATAATTGCTTAGAAATGGACTCAATGATACTGATGCCGTGTGCCATTGGTTTCCTTTGTCTCCGTGGCGAGACCATATAGTTCGTGTTAAATACCTGTTCGAAAGTAATATCAAAAGTGATCCCATATTGGCACCATACATGTTGTATGAAAATTGTAAGCAACCGGTGATACTGAGATTACAATTGGATAAAAGGATAAAAATTGAGTTTCTTGAATTTGCAATTCCTCCCGTTGCTTCATAATAAATGTAATATTTCAATGAACTTCCTAAAGTAAAAACAGTTACAACTTCCTGGTAAATGTTGCATTTCTTTTGTTTATTTTATTGCTCAAACTTTTTTAAATAGTTTATTCTCTCGTCTAATTCCTACGTGAAGAATAAAGCACGATACGGGTGAAATAGGTAACCTACCACTTGCATCAACATTTGGACCGGTTGTCGAAGAACGTGTGCTTCCACGATTTCGGAACCAACTTTCGCTTAATACAAATCCGCATGTGTTTTCTTCAAAATTGCAGAGGCTTATTGTCCCTAAAAAAATAGAAATACTATGTAATTTGTTTTTCAAACTCCAACCACATATATGTGCATATGTAAAAAACGGTGTGATGTTTTATAAGCATCAAATGCCCTTTAGAATATTCCAAACTTCAACCGATTTGGCGAAATTAATGCGAAAAGTCAAATAAATAACGAACCCGCGCGTTTTTGTGATATGTGTATTAAATTTGACTTCAATAATGTTTAAAAGATCATTGGAATGATACTTTATTTCAAGGATCATACAAGGAATGACTTACGGCCTTTTTGTCTTAGACCCACACACTTTAAACTTGTAAATATTTACAATGGACTTGGGTTATTTTGTTACATCCTAAAGTTTCTCAATTTCCTGTACGCTTGCGAGCCGACGTGTTGAATGTTCCATAATGTAGACATGGCAGAAACTGCAATTAGCGAATTTCGACTTTTCTCACACGCGCTGCACATTTGTTAAAGCAGAAGTTTCGCACTCTCTCGGTTGCGGAGCAATTGTCTGTTATGCTATTTTGAAAAACCGTCATTTTCCAAAAAAATATGAACAGGATTGTAGTTGTAACAAGAGTGGATGTTCTAATTTCAAAAACGTTTTAAAATTTAAAAGGAGAAAATAGTAAAAAAACATTTAAAAATAACAATAATAATTAGAATTAGTGTATTAGAATAAGAGAATGCTTCCATGACCCATGGAAGAATCTACTTGGTTAGGCAAAAATTTATGTGAATATATTTTGATGACGTCACCGACCCGTCCATGCCATCATTGTAGGGAGCTTGAAACAATAGTCAACATAAGGACTTAGGATCATGTGTTTTCGTTGAACCGTTAAGGAGATATTAGTGTTTAACAAATTTATTGCGACGTCACCAGCCTGTTTACATGCAAAAAAATTTTCTAGGAATTTGTTAACCATCGTTTCTATCCTGTAGTTATTTAAGTACTGATCCAAATAAAGTCAAGCCTGATACACGACCACATGTCAAACGCAATTAGCGATCGTTATTTATACCTACCTCTGTAAGACGAATTTTTTTACCATAATGAACAAGTTTCTGCAAAGTGTGTTCTACAGTATTTCAAACACCTAGTTGAGCTACTAAGTCCGTCCAAACACAGCAATCTCTCAACTAGACAAACGCCTATGATATCAATCTTATTCTCGTGCTTAACGGTAAACAGAAAGGATAGATTCTCACTTTATGGTGTCTGGAATGACTCGGCTGTTATTTTAACCAAAGACCTTCCGTACAGGAAGCGAACACTCTACCACAAGGCTACAAGTCGGTCAAGGGTACCAGTCGGTAAAGGCAAATCAGAGGCAGAAAGAACATTTGTATTCCAGTTTGCATAACTTTTGGAGATCAGAGCGATTGCCTAAATTTCAAGGTTTCCTTTGTTAAATGCCTAGAGTGGCTGTCTTATAAAGGTTGCACCGTAATGCATAGGGTCATGTGCTTCTGATAAACAATTACCAAGGTATTGATGTTTGAAGGTTATTGATGACGACAGAAAGGTGCTGATTCCGGAACGGGAAGGCCTGGATATTTTGACAATTTTGGGTCTTAATTGACTCCTAGTTAAACACGCTAAATAAGACGACGGTAACTTCCATCTGTTTCCAAGGTATTTGTGGTTTAATAAGCAATAGATAAATTCATATGATAACTAATCCGAACTAAGATTATCTTAATTACAATGTTTACCTGGAGTCATATTGGTGCTAGTTGTCGCTGTGCTAGTTGTCGTTGTGCTGGTGGCTAAAAAGATGAAATTAGGAAATTAATACCAAAGTCACAAATAAAGCAAGTACATTATTAGGCCTATTGGTTGTTTTTCAAAATTTTGGAACGGATAGGAATCCAAACGTTTCTGAGTATGCGTATTTGAAATGTTTACACCAATTGATTAAATCGAGTTCACCTTTCTTGTCGTTCTGTACGAAAGCAACAGGTAGAAAATTAATCAGACAATCAGGTTTTTTCATTCGTAAAAGTTGCATCAAATTACATTACTTGCTGGAGTAAGAAGTGCGTAACAAAGAGAAAGCTACCGGGATAAAATTTTCTGTCTGAGTTCAGTCCTTTGCATTACGCGATAAATGTGGTAGGAGTGGAAAACGACCTGGTGAATTATTGTTTTTTGTCCTCAGGGACCCGTTGCACGTAGCAAAATTTCTAATAACCAGTGACATACAAGCACTTGTGCAATGCAATAATATGTGTAAATGCTGCTATTATCATTGTAGAAGAACTTGTGCCAAATCTATTTTCTTTAAATTGATTATAAACAAAATAATGTTTTTTCAAAATTTTGCACAGAAACAAACTAAATTATTGCATATAGAGCCATTTTAAGCAACAACGACTTTAAAATCTTTTCAGAGGTATTAACTACCTTCTTCTATTTAGCACAGCATTTTTAACAAGTACAGTCCCTCATGTTGTCTTGTTTTCTCATTAACACAAACTTTCGATTTTACAGTTAAGTATTGTATTTTCAGACTGTATCTTACTACCAAAGAAGAATACTGAAAGGGAATATATTTATTTTTGAAAATTACCATTAAGAAGTATTTATTCATTGACAGGTTGTCTACATTCTTGCAATAAAGTGGATATAATTTTTATCTACCTTGACCGGCTATTACTCAATGTTATTCAGAATGAGCGAGAATGGAAAGTAACGTAAGTGACGGAGATCTAACTTCAGCCGTTGCAATGCCGTTGTAGCCCCTTTAAGGCCGTTATTTACCTAGTTTTAAACTTGTTTCAGCACCACTATACAAAATGACACAGCACATTTACATATACACATATAATAGCTACATACAAAACTTTAGAAAAGAGGTTAACCTGTCGTGGAAGTAAATGCATCTGGCATGGGTGTGGTTGTTGTGGTAAATACAAACTTATACCACAGAGATTAGAATGAAGATCACAACAAAGTAACTACAATCTTATACGACAGAAATAAGTACGAAAATAACAACCAAATAACTAAACTGTTATAAAACACAAATTAATACAAAAATCACAACCAAATAACTACAATCTTTTAACACAGAGATTAGTACGAACATCACAACCAAATAACTACAATATTATAAGACAAAAATTAGTACGAAAATAACAACCAAATAACTACAATGTTATAAAACACAAATTAGTACGAACATCACAACAAAGTAACTACAATGTTATAACACAGAAATTAATACGAACATCACAACCAAATAACTACAATCTTATAACACAGAGATTAGTATGAACATCAGAACAAAGTAACTACAATGTTATAAGACAGAAATTAGTACGAACATCACAACCAAATAACTACAATCTTATAACACAGAAATTAGTACGAACATCAGAACAAAGTAACTACAATGTTATAAGACAAAAATTAGTACGAACTTAACAACCAAATATCTACAATCTTATAACACAGAGATTTGTACGAACACCACAACCAAATAATTACAATCTTATAACACAGAGATTAGTACGAAAATCACAACCAAGTAACTACAAGCTTATAAAACCAAAATTAGTACGAAAATCAGAACCAAGTAACTACAATGTTATAAAACAGAGAGTAGTATGAACATCAGAACAAAGTAACTACAATGTTATAAGACAGAAATTAGTACGAAAATCACAACCAAGTAACTACAATGTTATAAGACAGAAATTAGTACAAAAATAACAACCAAATAACTACAATCTTATAACACGAAGATTAGTACGAAAATCACAACCAAGTAACTACAATCTTATAACACAGAGATTAGTACGAATATTACAACCAAGTAACTAAAATGTTATAACACAGAGATTAGTATGAACATCACAACAAAGTAACTACAATCTTATAACACAGAGATTAGTACGAACATTACAACCAAGTAACTACAATCTTATAACACAGAGATTAGTACGAATATTACAACCAAGTAACTACAATCTTATAACACAGAGATTGGTACGAATATTACAACCAAGTAACTACAATCTTATAACACAGAGATTAGTACGAAAATCACAACCAAGTAACTACAATCTTATAACACAGAGATTAGTACGAATATTACAACCAAGTAACTAAAATGTTATAACACAGAGATTAGTATGAACATCACAACAAAGTAACTACAATCTTATAACACAGAGATTAGTACGAACATTACAGCCAAGTAACTACAATGTTATAACACAGAGATTAGTACGAACATCACAACCAAGTAACTACAATGTTATAAGACAGAAATTAGTACGAACATCACAACCAAGTAACTACAATCTTATAACACAGAGATTTGTACGAACATCACAACCAAGTAACTACAATGTTAAAAGACAGAAATTAGTACGAACATCACAACCAAGTAACTACAATGTTATAAGACAGAAATTAGTACGAACATCACAACCAAGTAACTACAATGTTAAAAGACAGAAATTATTACGAACATCACAACCAAGTAACTACAATGTTATAAGACAGAAATTAGTACGAACATCACAACCAAGTAACTACAATGTTATAATACAGAAATCAGTACGAACATCACAACCAAGTAACTACAATGTTAAAAGACAGAAATTAGTACGAACATCACAACCAAGTAACTACAATGTTATAAGACAGAAATTAGTACGAACATCACAACCAAGTAACTACAATCTTATAACACAGAGATTTGTACGAACATCACAACCAAGTAACTACAATGTTAAAAGACAGAAGTTAGTACGAACATCACAACCAAGTAACTACAATGTTATAAGACAGAAATTAGTACGAACATCACAACCAAGTAACTACAATGTTAAAAGACAGAAGTTAGTACGAATATTACAACCAAGTAACTAAAATCTTATATAACAGAAGTTAGTACGAACATCACAACAAAGTAACTACAATCTTATAAAACAGAAATTAGTACGAAAATCACAACCAAGTAACTACAATGTTATATAACAGAAATTAGTACGAACATCACAACAAAGTAACTACAATGTTATAACACAGAGATTAGTACGAACATCACAACCAAGTAACTACAATGTTATAAGACAGAAATTAGTACGAACATCACAACCAAGTAACTACAATGTTAAAAGACAGAAGTTAGTACGAACATCACAACCAAGTAACTACAATGTTATAAGACAGAAATTAGTACGAACATCACAACCAAGTAACTACAATGTTATAAGACAGAAATTAGTACGAACATCACAACCAAGTAACTACAATGTTATAACACAGAAATTAGTACGAACATCACAACCAAGTAACTACAATGTTATAAGACAGAAATTAGTACGAACATCACAACCAAGTAACTACAATGTTAAAAGACAGAAATTATTACGAACATCACAACCAAGTAACTACAATGTTATAAGACAGAAATTAGTACGAACATCACAACCAAGTAACTACAATGTTAAAAGACAGAAATTATTACGAACATCACAACCAAGTAACTACAATGTTATAAGACAGAAATTAGTACGAACATCACAACCAAGTAACTACAATGTTATAAGACAGAAATCAGTACGAACATCACAACCAAGTAACTACAATGTTAAAAGACAGAAATTAGTACGAACATCACAACCAAGTAACTACAATGTTATAAAACAGAAATTAGTACGAACATCACAACCAAGTAACTACAATGTTATAAGACAGAAATTAGTACGAATATTACAACCAAGTAACTACAATCTTAAAAGACAGAAGTTAGTACGAACATCACAACCAAGTAACTACAATCTTATATAACAGAAGTTAGTACGAACATCACAACAAAGTAACTACAATCTTATAAGACAGAAATTAGTACGAAAATCACAACCAAGTAACTACAATGTTATATAACAGAAATTAGTACGAACATCACAACCAAGTAACTACAATGTTATAACACAGAAATTAGTATGAACATCACAACCAAGTAACTACAATCTTAAAAGACAGAAGTTAGTACGAACATCACAACAAAGTAACTACAATGTTATAAGACAGAAATTAGTACGAACATCACAACCAAGTAACTACAATGTTATATAACAGAAATTAGTACGAACATCACAACAAAGTAACTACAATGTTATAAGACAGAAATTAGTATGAACATCACAACCAAGTAACTACAATCTTAAAAGACAGAAATTAGTACGAACATCACAACCAAGTAACTACAATGTTATATAACAGAAATTAGTACGAACATCACAACAAAGTAACTACAATGTTATAACACAGAAATTAGTATGAACATCACAACCAAGTAACTACAATCTTAAAAGACAGAAATTAGTACGAACATCACAACCAAGTAACTACAATGTTGTAAAACAGAAATTAGTACGAACATCACAACCAAGTAACTACAATGTTGTAAAACAGAAATTAGTACGAACATCACAACCAAGTAACTACAATGTTGTAAGACAGAAATTAGTACGAACATCACAACCAAGTAACTACAATCTTAAAAGACAGAAGTTAGTACGAACATCACAACCAAGTAACTACAATGTTAAAAGACAGAAATTAGTACGAACATCACAACCAAGATACTACAATGTTATAAGACAGAAATTAGTACGAACATCACAACAAAGTAACTACAATGTTATAACAAAGAGATTAGTACGAACATCACAACCAAGTAACTACAATGTTATAACACAGAAATTAGTATGAAAATCACAACAAAGTAACTACAATCTTATAACACAGAAATTTGTACGAACATCACAACAAAGTAACTACAATGTTATAAGACAGAAATTAGTACGAACTTAACAACCAAATATCTACAATCTTATAACACAGAGATTAGTACAAAAATAACAACCAAATAACTACAATCTTATAACACAGAGATTAGTACGAAAATAACAACCAAATAAGGAGAATATGAGTTGTTTTGAAGTTCACATGTTGTTTTTCTTTTCAGAAACGAAACAGAGGGAAAACAAAAGAATATGTATTGCTGAGTATGGGTGCTTGAATTATTTACACCACTAGATTAATAAATGTGCTTTTCAATTCGTTTCTGCAATAGTTAAGTTTTGCTTTCTGTTCGTCTTGTGTGCATGTAAAAAATTTGTTAGCTAATCAAACCTGTTTAATACGCGGAAATTGAATCATATTGCATTAGTTTCTGCAACGAAAGTTTGCATTAAAACCAAGTGTAAATGACCAAAAAAAATCACTTTCTGTTAAGTTTCTGTCCATTTTATTTTACTTGTCCGTTGAAAAAAAGATTTACCTGTCGTATGATGTGTGATGAAGGGTGTAGTTGTAAGTGTGGGTGTTGTTGTTGTTGTTGTTGTTGTAGTTGTGACTAAAAAATGTAAAGTAAGAAATTAATATGAAAGTTGTGCAAGTATTATTATTATTATTTCTATCTGAATTAAAGAATGCAAGTAGAGAATGCAATTGTTAAGACAGCTTTGGCTAATAGCGGACGTGGACAACAACAACAACAAAAATATCACGTTTTACTGTTGAAGATCACGGAATAAATTTCAACATTATGTCCAAAAGTTGGTTTGGCATATTTAGTCAACTACCTATATGATGGTGGTATATAAAACGCGATGAGATGTCTAACGTTATTAAAAATACTAAAAAAAGGCAACGAATTCATAAAACTAACACATATTATTGAAGATATAACTTCAGTTGGTCTGTTCATTTTTTTTATTGTTGAAGGGTTGTCTTTTTTTGAGCATGATAGTTCAGACGGACCTCCCAAAACGTCCGTTACTAAACTATTACGTTCAAGAAATGATAAAACTTTTAACAATAACAGGTACATTTCTCTTCATTCCAACTCTAATATTTTCAGTCTTTTGGTTACCCAGTTTACATAAGAATAGTCAAAGCCCGTGTCATTCTTTACTTTGTTTAGTAAAAGGTTCATATAATATTCGCTGGAACTAAGCTTTAGCCCCACAATCAACTTCATACACTTGTTTGAACGAATTGAATTTTGACTCGTCACAATGTTTTGGTAAATTCTATAAGAAATTTTTGAATTCTGCGTTAGAACATTTTTGTTTTTAGGCATAGTTGTTTAGAATTTTCACCTTAAGTGTTACCGAAAATAGTTAGGCACATCAGTAGAACGAAGACTAAAAAAAACAATAATAACAGATCACCTTTTGTTGTACCGGACATCCCGGCCCCCTCCCCCTTTACCATTGCAGCCACCTTGTAGTCTCAGTCTGCTCTTAGATCTGGGGTGATATTGTGTGGTGCAGTCCGATGTAATCAGTGAATATTGTATCATAACAGTAGTTTTGTAGCACTCATGACAGTAGTTTTACTTACGGCTTGTTGTGCAATAAGACCCATATGATATTGCTACTTCGTCAATGGCTATGTTAATGTAGACGTAAAGTCCCTTCGTTGCCAAAAATGTTACCTTTGAAACAAAAAAATTCTATTTCGATTTCGTTCTGATACACGTAAATAAAAATATAAATACGAAACTCTACAGTAAGATAATAGGAAAACTGATATTCAGTATATCCGAATCAGCAATAATAAAATTATTCAGAGAAGTTTCAGTTCTAACATGTAGTGAAAAACTTCGAGAACTGTGTCAATATGTCAGTAAGCATGGTAAAACCCAAAAAGAATACTCTAAAAACCGAAGGCTTAATTACTTACAGTAAAATGTGAAGGAACAGTGGGATTCAAAATTTGTTGCAGTGATACTGTCGCTCTTTTCCACAGATTACCTTGACTAATTTCCTCCCATACCGTAGTTTCAGTGTATCTGGAAATTAGTCTGACTGCAAGTTTCTCATTATCCCTCCCATCAATATGATATGCAAATTTTAGACACCCTATACTGTATTTAAGTGGATTCGATACTTGAACTGAGACAGAGTGGCTTGAGAATGATGCACTAGCACTAGCATTAAAACGATAATAATAACCAGCAGATCGGCCTAAGAAGAGGAGGATTTCAACTCAACCACATATTTATTTACATCCTTAATTATATCATCAAAGGTTCAATTAAATTCGTACCACTCGCATCAACACTTGGACCAGTAAATTGGCTTGATGTACTCCCGGAACCTCTGTTCCAGTTAGATCCAGTAAAACCACAGGTATCCACAAGTTGCAAAAGCTAAAACTTTCTCCTACAAAATTTTGAAATTTATTTAATACTATCAACATATCGCTTTTAGAAAAAAATTCTGCTTTGCAGGAAAAAATATTGTGCTTTGAGTGGAAGGGTTTAAAAAGATCTCACATTAACCTTCATAAGGACCAATATTAATCTCTGATCTTCTAGTAATGAAGACAAAAGTGATAACATAATTCGTTAATAATAGTTTAAATTATTCCCGGTATCGGTCGCAAAATCAGTACAAATACGCATAATTATTTGAATCATAGCTTCCTTAACTTCAATTTTTTTTCAATAGGCGAAAAGTATTACAGTTGAAATAGACAATACAAGGAAAATGAAATAAAATAACGTATATAAAACTCTATTGTCTAGTGTGTCCTTACCAGAGCTGCAATTGCTTCCAAATGTAATAAAAATGTCATCCAAAGCAATGTCACTCCGATAACCATTACCTCTAACAGCAACAAATTTGAACAGGATATTCTAATTAAAAATATATTAAATGATGATAAAGTACCCACGGAGAGTTTTATAATAAAAATTAAATGTTGCAAAAATAGAACATCTTGTTAAACAAGTACATATCAAATATATTGCATGGTATTGTATTGACTATATTTATTGAAAAAGTAAGTGAGTGATTAAGTAATTAAGTAGGCAGAAATATTGGCACATTTGCAGTATTATCAGGTCCGCACAAATTTCCAGAGCAATCGGGCCCAGCTTGAAAATGCACCATGCTGTGCATTAGGCACAAACAAATGAACATGTTTTGGTCATTGTGGGTTTTTTAAAGCTGTATTTCCATCAGTAGCTGTTTTCAAACAGCATTTAAGGCCTTTCAATCTATCCACAACACTTGCGGGTGTTTTTAACAAGTCAACAAAGCCTTAAGAAGTTAAAAAGCAGAGTCTGTCTTTTGTCTCGCAATTTAAACTCGTAAGAGTGCACTACTTAGGATAAATATGTATAGGGATGCCATAAATCGACTAAATTCTCTCCTTTGTCCCATTTTCATAGTGGCTGCAATGACGGATGATCCGTAAAAGCAGCAATTTCTAAGACTTAGCGCAGAGAAGTACACAAAAACAAAATTATGTTATACGCATATTGTAGCCTTCGATTCATATTTTACTTATTAGCATAGTAAGACACAAGGTGAAATATACAATGTTACTTAAAATAATGTGTATTAAATACTCACACCATAATCTGGTTGATAACGGCTTAATAGCTTGTTGAAAGATACCGATGCCATTTTCCATTTGTTTCCCACATTTCCAGAGCGAGACCATAAGAGTTCGCTGTAAGATCCACTTGAAACAAATACTAAAAGCGAGCCCATATCGGCTCCATGCATGTGGTATGAAAATTGCAAGCAACCGATGCTGCTACTGGTAGGAGATAAATAAATAAAAATTGAATTTTCTGAATTTGAAATTCCGCCAGTGGCTTCATAATAAGCGTAATAATTCAACGAATTTCCTAAAATAATAAGAACACAACTGCAATAAAGTTTTCTTTTATCATCCGATTAATCACCTGTTTTTGCTATTGTTTTTTGTTGGTATTTTTTATTTGCTTGAAGAAGAATGAAATGAAAAAAATACATATATGTTTCGTTGTAGTAAAAACATTCTTAAATATTTAAAAAAAAAGAACATAAAAATTTTTAATTTTATTAATTTTTTTCAAATTTCGTCCTCAAAAGGAGATAAATACATTGGTCGCCGTAATTATTGAACAAAAGCTGATTTAAAATGCTTTTCCTGCCGATATATTCAAAATATGTAAAATGAAAGCAATTCCGAATATATGCATGTCTTCTTAAACTTAAAATCAAAGTCAAGAGAAGATAACATGTAATTTTTTATAAAAGTCGATATTTCGATTTATTACTAAATCATTATCAAGACACAGTAAAATGACAAGTCTAAAAGTAAAGCTTATATACAATTTGAAACGTATAAGTTAATTGTTTATTACAAGGGACAAAAGAATAATAGAACAGTATTGAAAGAAGTTGTGCAAACAGAAACAAGAAGCCCTGCGGCTTAAAGATTTCCGCCATTAGCAATAATCTGAAAAAGTACTGAACTTTGAAGAGGACTGAGTCACGATTTTATAGCTATAATACATTATCTTTCACCAAAAATATCCAGCCTCAACAATTCCTCTTTAAATTAAAATTCATGAATAAGTAATTAGTCTACGTGCTTGCGAAATTGTACAGAAGGAAATGACGTAATTATTAAAGGGAAACGTTAATAACATCATGGCGCATTTTAAGACGATCTTCATTATGCTGCACTGCACGAGCTTTAACTTTCGATAGCATATAAACTTTAAAATAAAGTATTGTTCATTGGATAATAAAACAATTTGTTGCACTGTTAGGATTCTTATTGGCTTAAAACTCATTTTAGCCTCGTTCTCAGAATAAAATCTTAGCCTGGATAAGTTTCGGGCGTCCAGCCTAGCTGCGCTGTCTCTATCTATCTATCTCCTCAGGCGATTTTAAAGATTCCGCCTTCGCTGGCGGAAATAAAAAAAATATCGTTCGATTTTTTTTCTCCACTTTTAAAATGTAGAGGAAAAAAAATATCGTTCGGTAAAATGCACGGATTCGTTGTTGTTGTTTATAAGATGGCGGACGACAAATTGACGATGGCATCAGGCGCCTATAGGTCCAGGAAATGAAAGTAACAAAAAGGTATGTAACAGGTAGATAAAATTAACCAATTTATGTGAAAGAATGTTTGATACAGCCAAGCTTCTTTTCTTTCTATTTAGATCGTAGAATTTCTTGAATATTTGGGATACGGTACAGATGTTCTGTTCAAAGTGACTGCATCAAAGGTTAATGTTTCCCCGCCAATTAGAAGTGAGGGTCGATATCCAGATAATTTTTCCAGAGTTTTTCACTTAGTTTCAATGAGTTAATTTTATCTATTTGATATCCACAAAAAAAATAACTAGGCTATGTGTGCTGTATAAATCCATAAGCATATATAACATGCACCTGTAAAGTTTTTCATATATGTATATTTATGCCCTGTTGGTCTAATGGCTATGACACTCATGTAAATCCAGATCCAGGTTCAAATCCTGGACAGGGCTAGTAAAATGTAATTATTTTGCATCTACAATAACCACTTTCATTTGTATATCACAAAAATGCCATGTTTAGAAAAGGCAGTTCGTCTTGCCGTGCTTCAAGAATCTTTTCAAAATTAAGGCCACTAAAAATTTTCGCTTGCGAACCTAGGGGACCCTGTCCCACGCACCGCAACCCTTTTTATATTGATTGCTCTGATTAGGCGAGTGTACCGGTTAAATCTTCCACGTGGTGAATCCAACAGTTTTTCTCCACTTTTTTCACTTATGTCCCAAAAAGTGGAGAAATAATGAAAAGGAAAATTCCCCACTTTTCAAAACACGAGCAAAAATGAAAATCAATTTTGCTCCACTTTTCAAAACACGAGCAAAAATGAAAATCAATTTTGCTCCACTTTTCAAAACACGAGCAAAAAATGGCACTAATGAGTTTCCGTAGATAATATATTGTTAATGTTCACACTGGGGACAATAATCAATATGTGTTTTAATAGCCGAATCATGGCGGGAAGCATGTTCTTGTGTTCGCTTGAATAACGTTTGTTTAGTACTACCGACGTACGAGTCTTTGCAGCCGGCACACGAGAATTCGTAGACGACGCATGATTTGCTGATCCTTGGATGTAGTGTCTTTTTTCACTAACGTTCCGCTTAAACGAACAGTGCAAATCATTCTTTTGAATCGAAATATCGACTTTAAGAAGACATGCATATATTTGGAGAAGCTAATTTGTTTCGTAACTATTTTTGTTGATTTGTGACATCACACTGTATATCTTAACAGGACTTGCAAGATGATAGACGAAGTTTCATTCATACCGGGTGCAGATTTAGTGTATGTCAGAACCGGTACATATCTCCTCACCTTGCTGATTCTGCCGATGTACATCAAAAAGGGAATGGCATTTTCCTTTTTTTTCTAAATATGTTGGTCAAAACGACAGATATAGCCATTCTGATTAGTCGATGGATTATGACTGACATTTCTAATTTCAAGGTTAGTCGTGAGCAGATTTATTGCTGGCGCAATTTAAAGTTATTCTAACACAAGCGTACCGATACCGGTTATGTTATTTCCAGACCTCTCAGTGAGCAAGAGTTTTAATCTTCCTTAGATGAAGCTACCCTTTGACAGTTTTCTTTATACCAAATATGGCCACTAGCTGAAGCAGGCGAAGAAGTATATTGTCACATAGACTAGACACGACTATTTTCTTCCTTTTTAAGTTCTTAAGAAGAAGAAAAAAAGCTGCGGTCCAGATTCCAGCTCCATTTAGTGCAAACAAAATTTTTATGCCCTGGATAGTTTTAATTCCCTCGACAATGCTTAAGCCATGGAAATTTAGACTTACATAAGGAAATCCTTGCATCCTTGCATCTCTGTACATCGCCGTCTACTTACAGTGATTTAAATTTTTCGCAATCATCTCAGTTTTTACTGTTGCGTAAAGAGTTCATAGTCAGTTCATTGGAAGGTTCGAGCGATAAAGAATAAGAGTTAGATTCCAGTAGAACAACATCGTCGTACTAGAAATAATTTCCGAGAGTTTAATAACATGCCAAAATAGTAGGAAAAAAATGCTTCTAAAAACTTTGAGGCTATTTTGTTTTGCTTTTCTTTCACAAAATCAATTCCATCGTTTGTCTTTTTTTCTTAGAAGTCGACACACTTTGTGCATAATCATTTGAAATTTTGTTTTCGAAACTGGCAAATCAAATAAAACAAGGTGTGATTGATCTGAGAAAACCATAGGAGACATGCAGTTTATCCGTTTAGCATTTCCTCTGAATGAACGATTCGGAATGAATACACCTCTTCACAGTTTAAGTTGTTCGCTTATTTTCTGTATTGAAAAAAGGAATTAAACTGATTAAATTTACTAAGGATTTGAGCAGGGGCATTATGAATATTTCTCATTTTGTGAAGAAAAAATTAGTTTCATGTCATAAAAATGTAGTATGTTATTGCCAGTAACCCTACTTAAAACATATGTGAAGGAATTGTAAATTTTCTTTTCAAAACATTTCACTTTTCTTCATGGTCAAAGCCTTCTTAATTCATAACAGTTTACTACCATTTTTCAATTCTCAATAAGAGCATTATAACAAAGGAAAAATTTATTTAAACAATGGTTAGCTGAAACTGTGAACTCGTGTATTTGCATCCGCGCTCAAATACGTCACACAAATTAATAATTTGCCGAACAAAATTACATTATCGACGCTGTTATGGCTTTGACCTTAAAAATATCCAAACAAAATGAACAAAGTCACACAAGTTCTTATGTACACTAAAATAAACATTTTCAGCACAACACGTTATCAATTGTTAGTTGTCCGTTATTTTCAATAAAATTGTTACTTCTCTCGTCTAACCAGTAGGTGACAAAAAATATATATACTGGTAAAAAAAGTATCATACCACTTGCGTCAACACTTGGACCAGTATTTGTGCTTGCAGTCTCTCCAGAATGCCGGTACCAGTTGTGTCCAGTAATTCGACAACCATCGATTTCAAAGTCGCAAGAAAAACTTCCTGAAATATAATTGATTAAATTGTATCGATATATCCTCGTCAGGAAATAATGTTGTTTGAGTTAAACAGTAAAAAAGACGTCACAAAGACAATGACATGGTAATAACGAAGTTATTTGGAAATAGCCGTAAATGCCGTAGGAAACGGACCGCGGATGCGCCCTCAAGAAGTCAACATTGATCCGAGCTTTTTTTAAAAAAAAATATAATTTAAGAATTATTTGTCAGAAAAATTACCAACACAACAATGCTAATAGTAGTTGGTGCCGATATGGCATTTATTTTTCTTGTCATTTTATTTGCGCTTTGATAGAACGAGAAAAAATAGCCACATTGTACAAGGAAACCTTGAGATAACTAAGTTACCGTCACCTTTAATATATGAAATTTGACATATTGGGTAAGTTTAGTTCTATGGAGGAGTGTGGTCAATGAATGGATAGGAAAAACGTTTTATATTTTATATTTGAGAAACATTTGAATTTTCTTCTTGAGATAAGATTCTAACAAGAGAAAAATAACTTTTCAAACGGTTATGTACGCGTTTTCGTTTTGGTGTAGCAGGAGAAAGAACTGCATTCTGTTGAGTTGTTCTAGTGTAGTTAAAACACTAGGTGCAGTTGTTGCAATTGCAAATAGGAGCTTCAAAAATTTCTTTTTGCTGTGAAAAGTTGAATTTTTTCACAAATGGTGGTTGTTTGGAAGGATCCATGGTTGTTGTATATCGTTTTTCTTTGAAACATTTTGAATACAATTTGAAAAATTTTGCTACTATTGTTCGTCGCCTGTGTCGTATGCATCAAGTCCACGTTTGTTGTTGTCGTCAGTGAGTGAGATGATATCGCTTTTGAACTTAGTGTTGTTTCAACTTTATTTACCAAAGGTTTGCGTGCTGAAAGTGAAACCGGATCGAGTGTTCGATCATATTTTTCCCTTGAGGAATTTTGTTTGTTTTAACCAACCCATTGGTGTAGCTTTAACTCAAACCGTACTCCAGTATCTTTGTCTCTGTCTCTTGCGATTAACCAAGATTGCATAACACGTATCCACTTCCAAATAGCCTTGAATGTGTTTTTATTTCTTGCATTCATAATGAAGGACTCCATTTTGTTACTAAATATTGATGCAAATCGTGCCATACCGTTTAATTTTGATCACTCTTGCTTTTTATTTGTTTACTTTTTTCGTTTGTTCTTATAAAATTCAAAAAAGTGTTCGATTGCTATTCTACCTTTTTTAATTGGATTCTTTTATTTGCACTGGTTTTGTTACTTTTATTGCACTGTGTTTCAAAATTAAAGAAAAAATGCATCGCTTATTTAGCTAGCCAGATTTCGCAAATATTAAAAGCTAACAATAAAATGACAATACAACTATTCCCATGCAATGTCAATACAATAATTCCAGTTACCATTGCCCTTCGCAAAAATAGCATCAATACACGCCTCAATTATTTGGGGGAAAATAAATGTCGCTTCATCGCAAAACAAATTGTAGTTCATTTCTTTTAAAATTTTACACGCAAAGAGGGTAAAACAAAAAAGATATATTTTTTTTGTTTTGTACTTACCAGAGGTGCAACTGCTTCCAAAGGTGATAGAAATATCATCCAAGGCAATGTCACTCTGATAACCATTTCCTCTGACAGCAACAAATGTTAACTAAGTTAATTACATTTTTATATTACTTGAAAATAAATGCAGATAAACTTCTCAGGCAATGAGTTAAAATAATAATATTTTCATATTCACATTGTTAACCGAAAATGAGAGCCTTATTGTCTACGTAATCTCTTCAAGATTTAGGACGCTATTCGGGAAATAAAATTAAGTGAGTGGAGTCATCTTCGGTATTCTATAGAATTGACTTGTGAGTAAAAACGGGTGGGAAAGTTGTATTCAAGCATGCGCTATCAGGCGCATGCACATCTTACCTCGATTACTACGGAAATAAGTTATAATAATGGTAAATTCGTTGTGACGCAAGTTACATATACGATGTCTTGAGATAAAGCAAAAATCAAACTTTTGGCAATCGTATCCCGAAAGCTGTGATTAAGATTTTAAATGAATTTTACGCATTATATGTGCATAAAAACATACTAAAATACTAAAATAAATATAATGTAGTCTGTAGATAGAAACACATTGAATCACGAGCTAAAAAAGGCAATGGTTTAAAAGAAGTTGTTCTAAAATACTTACATTAAAGACCGATGAAAAAGAACGGCTTAAAAAATGATCCAATGATACCGACGCCATGTCCCATTGGTTTCCTTTGACTCCATGACGAGACCATATAGTTTGAGTTAGATATCTGTTTGAAAGCACTACTAAAAGCGAGCCCATATGGGAACCATCCATGTGGTACGAAAATTGTAAGCAACCAGCACGACGAAGGTTACAATTGGATACGAAGATATAAACTAAGTCACTGGAATTTGCAATTCCGCCGGATGCTTCATAATAAATGTAGTACTTCGATGAACTTCCTAAAAAAGCAGCAGTTGCAACTACAATTTCAAGTTTTGTTAAGTTTAAAGTTAAGGTTAAGGTTAATTTGTTTTCCGGGTTAGTTTTTATGTTTTGTTTTTCTGGTAAGTTATATTTATGTTTACTTAAATCTATCTAGTAAGCGAAAACAAAGCTTGATATCAATAAAATAGGCAACCTACCACTTGCGTCAACATTTGGACCAGTACCTGGAGAAGGTGTGCTTCCATAGTGTCGGGACCAACGATCGCCTAATACAAAGTCGCAGGTATTTTCTTCAAAATCGCAAAGGGTGATTTCCCCTACAAAAATTAGAAATATTGCTTTAAACGTAAACACGAAATTGGAAACAAATTTAGAAAGTTGGAACCTGCTTTCAATTAGTTGAGAAAGTTGAATATTCCTTAGGTGTCCCATTTGATGCATTGAAATAAGAACTAATTTCTTAAATTTTTTTAACAACTTTCTTAGTAAATGTGTTAAAATAGCAGTTTAAGTAAAAAATAAACTTAAAGAAATATTTTTGACGGCACGATAGTGGCGATTTGCGAAAAGTAGATAAAATTTTGGAACTTTTTCACATTATAACAACTTTAGTGCAATTGAAAGAACGGGGGCGGAGTGCACTTCAACGATATTTATAACAAAGTTAAAAGACATTGAAAGACGCAAGTATGATGTTTTTTTATTTTAAAGGCATCCCGAGGTCCTTTTACAAGTTGGACTCACCTGAAAGATTAGCATAAAAAAATTTAAATGATATATTCACTTTCTGTGACTCCAGATATAGTTTTTTAAATATTTATTTTTCTTTTCGTTCGACCTTCATCTTCGTTAAAAATTTTCTGCTGCCACATCATTCTTATAAGTGCGAAAATTGCGACGGCATTTATTTGTCGACGCTAAAAATGCTAAATTACGAAGGGGTTTGACATAAATGTATCATGCATGCTTGTGAAAGATCTTATCATGGAAGAGCAGAGCAGTTGAGAACCAACTGCTTTGCCTGGGGACAAGGTTAACATACTCTAAATTTGAACTGTTTACCCTACATTTTGTACCTAAACATTCTTAGGATTAAACACACAGCGTTGATGTTTGTGCTACATATTGGTTAAATATCATAAGAAAAAAATTTGTTAATTAGACAGCAATTTCTGTCTCGTACTGTAAAGTGGAATGCATTGATGCACGTTTTTTTTTAATCCCAAATTCATCTACTGAGTAACTTAGGAGACCTCGTCCATAAGGATTGTTAGATTTTACTTTTTATTTTTAACAACCCCTTGGAACAAGGTTGGCAATACTCATTTGAGCATTATACCCCTTTCAGCTCGATGGTTATAGATCAGTAAAATTTACGACCTGTTTGTTGAAATAAATTCTTTTCAATTTGAAATGAAATAAAAAATCATGCACACAACTGCTGTTAATATGTTATTATTTTCTTTTTAGGGCTTAGACCGCCAGTATAGTATATTTTTTGCACAGAGATCGATTTGGAAAATATATTGAATTGTTTTAACTCTGTTGCGAATGAATATGAATTGTTTTTTGCTATGAAAGTCACAAGTATAGAGGATGAAAGTCATTAATTTAAGCGGTACATAAATATTACGTAGCAGGGTCACGTGAGACAAAAAGACTCGGGCTATTTTGAAATTGTTAACGAAAAAAGAATATCGAAGCGGCCATCAAGGTGGCAAGAAAAACAAATATTCTAAAATATTTTTAATAAAAAGTGAATGTGTCATTAGAAATTTCTCATGAAAATCTTTCAGGTAAGTCCAACTTGGAAAAGTACCTAAGGATTCCTTCAAATATATAATATAAGCCAAAAAGTAAATATCTGCAACACCTGCAGTTGTTTTGGAATGCCCAACCGACACGATACAATGCACTGTTGGGTTGCGTATTTAGTAATTACAAAGTTCTTCTTTGAGCCTATATTTTAAAAATTCCTTGATCCGACCCTTTATATCTTTCCATAAAACAGTTCTTTTTCTTAGTATTCTCACGAATTTATCAGTATTAAACTAAGTTTTCCATGAAATTGGAAATCTTTGACAGTATTTGTTAAGTATTTAATCTCACTCCTTTAAAAACAAAAATGAAACATGTATTGTCGGTGAGTTTTCTAATTCAAACTGTAACACCCTTTTTCCATGGATCTGGTTTAAGAGACATCCGACCGTTAATGATACCCATTAATGACCATTAATCGTGATACTCTCCACAATTAAAGATACTTTCGATAACCAATTCGTGATACCACCTTTTATGGAAAAAACTTTGCGCCTTGTAGCTAGACCAAAATACCCACAGGCCATCTATTCCTCATAATAGTTGATCACTTAGGTAAAAGATATCAAAATGTACGTCTATACGAGAGAAAAATATTTTATCCGGCCATGCCCAATGGCAGCAACGATGAGGCAACAGGTGGCCAGAAAGCAGGTTTAGGAATGAAATGTTGTCGACGAAACAGCATAGATCTTCGGAGTTTTTAAAAAAATGCTTTGCAGTCTAAAGCTTAAGCGAATATCTGAATATACGCTGTATCATTTAATCGCTTTTTTAAAAAAAAAAAATATTCAAAAAACTTATTCCGTGACAGTTTTGAATATTTTTTTAAACAAAAATTAAACACATAAATCAGGAAGCTAGAAGTAGGATAAAATAATCATTAAGAAAACATGTTAATCTTTATAAACATTATAGGAAGAACGGTGCATATGTAACATATATTGGTATAAGTAAACCTGCACATTATCTTTCTAAGTGCTGCAAAGATGGTGGATCGAGTGAGATAAAAATAAAGACAGCACGAGTACAAACTGTATACTCATACGTCAATTAGTGATGTGTATTAGAGAGTCGTTTAGCAATGATACAAAAGACAAAGTTTCCTATATCTATTATTTTAACTGAATTTCAGATAGATATATGTAATAAATAAATATCTACCTCCTGGCTTTCCTATTCTGTACATCCACGTTCCATTTACACCTACATTCGACGTGTTTACTAGTTTGCTCACATTTGCCATGCGATGCAAAGGAAGTTTGAAAAACGTCGGGCGGGTGCTTCCATCGTTCCAACCGACCTATGTTAAAACCAAAATACTACAAAACTGTTACTCTATAAAAAGGTACTGTGAACAGTAGCGTTGTCAAACACAAAATGCTATTACTGTGTTTTTATTTTTCATTTGTAGTCATTTTTAAAATCAAGACTGTTGCATAATTCACCGCTGTCAAGACACCAGAGAAATCACGCATATAACATATTCTGGGCATTCTTAGTTCTATAATTCTGTGGGGAAATCCCCCACTTTGTAGATTGAAATCCAATTTATGGATTTGAATTAGGAAAGAGTGAAAATTTTGATATTATTTAATGTTTTTAAGTACCTACAAGTACGTGTTACTTTTTTATTCTTGTAAGCCTTTAAGCTACCTAAAGCTAAAAAGAGACAGTACTTTAAGGGCAGAAACTTTCGCGGCCATAAACTTTCGCGTTTTCGCGGTTTTTAAAACAAATTTTGCGAAAAAAACTTTCGCGAATGAGCAAAAAATAAGATTTTTTGTTAAATTTTTTAAATTTATCTTCCTTTGTTTAAAGTAAAAAATTAGATTAAAATTAAACTTCGGCTAAGTCTAAAGTTTATTGATTTATTTAGAGAACATTCGCAATTTTAACCTGTGATATTTCATTCTTAACTGCAAATAACGGGGGTGCCTTTTGTACTTATTTCCTCAAAATTAATCCTGAAAAAGTCACTTTGAACAAAGCATGCCAATGTTTGCTGATCACGAGGTTAGCTTAAATTTTGTTTGTTCTTTTTTTATTTCCCATTTTTGTGCTCTGGGGCCAAGGTTGCCACCTTTTTAAAAAAGCTATTGCATTTGAATATAATTGAATCCAAAATGTATAAAAGTTGGGGTTAGTTAGAAATAATTTTTGTAAAGAAGAAATATGGAAAAAAGAAAACTGATTAGAAATATTTCAGACAATTTTATAAATATCCAATCCGTCCTCTTTGCAACAAAGCGAAGATTAGCTAGCTACACACTGACAAAGCGAAAGAAAGGCAGGTGTAACATTAAGAAGACGATCTACTGTTGTTTAGAGTATCTGGTAGTGTGTAACGATTTTTTATCCGTTTTTCCTTTCAGGTCCCAACTTTCCCTTAAGTATTTAGTTAATAGTTGTGTCTTTTAGCCTAAACAGGTCTTCTTTACGCACTTTTTTTATAAGAATATACTCTGAAAAATGAGTCAGAAGTTAAGAATGTGCTAAGAATATGTCCAAGTTCGAATGTTTGTTCTAAATAAGAAAATTTGTATGATGCACAAAATTTGATTATTGCATGGGACGTAAACTGAACTAATTTACCCTTCAAAAGTATTAAATGGAGTCGTTACATGAAGCATAAATATAGCTGTAGCAAATTACAACAAGCTCTATTTTATTAAGACATTATATACTTTCCGGTCATAGTCATGCTAAGAATGTATTAAAAAAAATGAGGATAATATTTGTCAAAAAGTTAAGAATATTGAGGTTGAAACAAAAAACACTAGTCTTATATAAAGAAGTGTGTTTCTTCTAGAGAAGAATTTATATAAACTGTAAAATGTGATTTTTTCGTTGTTACTGTTTTTAACACTCGAGGGTGGGGTGATTCAGTGTTGTTGTCGTTATTATAAACATAACAAAATGTAAAAAAACTTAAAATCAATATTTGCAAACGTTATAATCGTTTGAAATACAATTGATTCTTAAATTCGAGATCCCTTCATTGTTATCATGCACGGGACGTTTGCGCTGTTTTCTTGAGACGGTAAAAACAATAATCTGACCTGTAACGCTCTGACTACATTACATTGCTAAGTTTACCTTTATCTCTGTGACGTTTGAGAATATTCGAAAAAATTTCTGCAGAAACGTATGAAATCATTGCAACGTTGTTAAACCTGATTATAACATCCTGAAGTGTTTGTGTATACACATTAAATTTTGCAAGAATCTCGTGGAATGTTCCTTTTAGCTTTGCACAATAGAGTAATAAATATCTGAAAAAAACAATTAAAGGTCTGGTGACATCATCAAAAATTCTTTAAGTCGAGAAATTACATTAACTCAGTGTCACAAACTTTCGACAAATATGGTAACGTGCCATTGACATCATTATCCAAATCCGTAACTATTTGTCTCCCTAATTAACAGGATTTGTTCACAGGCTATCTATTTTTTATATTTTGTTTGAACGTCTGTGGAAGAGGATGATATGTAATCGACAGAAATAGCCGATTTTAGTTGTCTTACGATTTATGTGTTGCAAATTGTGAGGCTTGATTTTTTTTGTAATTCAACATTTTGTGATCAACTTTTGTTAGGGAGGACAATATGCAGTATTACGAAACAACTGTTTTTTGTAGTTATGAATAGATTTTTAAATTTCGTATAAACGTTTATGGGAGAGATTGATATATAAAAGAAATGACAGATTTTTCTATATTTAAGTTGAATTTTTGACATTTTGTGTAAGATTTTATGTGTAAAAACAAAATAATGGACAAGAAAAACAAAGCGAAAAAGATAAACCAAAAAAGTTTTGATTTTGGAGTGATTGTCTTAAGTCCAGAACCTAATCTAGAAAAGAGCGAATTTGGCAAATTGTATACCTCTGCAAATTATTCTACCATTTATCGAGAAAAATTGAACAAAGGGTTGCGAAATTTCTATGCTGACGTAAAGACAGAGAAAAAACACATGCAATGTTTCTCAGTTATACAGCTATCACCCTATAGCATATAGATGAGATTTTGTCATGTTGACCATTCCATTTTTACTTTTAATCACACCCCCAATGTGCATGAAGAGACGCAAGAAGAGTTTCGTTTTTTAGCAATGGTCACTGAGCCAATAATGCTTGGATAACATAGAAGCACATATCATGTACTCGGTCTTTACAGTTAGTTTCAGCGCGATTGTCAAGTTTATATAATGAGTCATCCCTTACAGTATCAGTAATGTAGAAGAGTTTGCATGATTTGTGAGTAGATGTATCATAAACACTGTTGTTCCGTGATCATGAGAAACGTGTCTTGTGAATCATTCGCATACAAATAAATAAAATGTGGGCAGGGATCGATCTTTGGGTACCCTAAGCAAAAAATGGAAATGCTTCAGATATGTCGAAAAATTTGCAACATTCGCCAAAGTATAGGAACACATTGTCGTATATGAACTAGTTCACAATATGTGTTACTGAAAGAAACAACTGCTCAAGTTCTCAACAGCTAGTTTCAAATATTGTACTATCGTGTGCTACTGAATAGCTGTTCTACACTCTGCAAGGTTCACTTATAGCGTCATAATAAGTAGTTCTAATCATCCTCGGCTAAATCAGCTTTATAATATTCTATTTCTGTTTGTGAATTGTGTGTTTTAAAAAGTGTATGGTGTTTTAATGTGAAAAATGGGGTCACTTTCTTAGTGATATCGTATTGTAAGATCATCAACACAACAATGTTTTCTCAGTGTTAAAAGCCGTATTCTGTCTCCAAGGGTCATTGAGCTAACAGTTCTAATGTAATTAAGGAATAGTTGCGTGGTAAGGCATCTTTCACCCGCACAATCAAAGATTAAGAGGATAAATATGCACCATCCTGTAACTTCCGACCTACTGTTTAATTTCAGAGACTTGACAGACACTAATATATCATAAATTTGAAAAATGTGAGATAAAGGTTTTAAAAATAGGCGCGTTGTAAAAGCTGCTTGAAATTTTTTAAAAAAATTTTTTTTTATTTCAAAATGATAAAGAATTCAGCAACCAAAAAATTCAGGGTCATTGGGTTAACCGTTCTCATGTTATTAACAATGTTCCCTGCTCTGGTACTTTTACTCGTGTTTAAAGAAATTTAATACTGAACCCTTACCGATACTGTTCTTCTGGAAAAGTTATCTAATTGGTTGTAAAGAAAGAAAGCATATGTTTCTGTGGAATCACAAGCCAACGCAAGCTGGAATGTTAGTGTCGCCTAAAGAAACAAATTTGAAGTATAAAACATTATAATATTTTTAGATGATATCAGAAGTACTTCAAATAAACCATTGCTATGAAGTCAAGCACATAAAATTAACATGTAAAACTCGAGTCCAGCGTTTCTTCGAGAGGCTAGCTTACAAGTAATGAAGCAAAAGCCATGATTTTTGTGACTTCACTTAGGTAACAGACATTCTGCAATCTGTAACTGATAATTGATCATAGTTGTTGTTGTAAGAACTTTGCATGACTTTTCAAACAAGGAACGTCAAAAACTATTGCTGTTTTTATAATCCATGTTGTTATTTATTTCTATTTTTGTTCTGTTTTAAATCATTTATTTATTCACCCAATTTAGACTGGCCGTTGTTTATAACTTGCTTCGTTTTTTGAAAGATTAAAGCCCTGTGTTGCATTAAGACTGTGCTTATTAAAACAGCTTATGCTCAATAATTTATACTTACGTCGTTCTCATTATGACTGGTCGTTTTAAACCATGTAACGACAAGCACGAAATGAGGATAAAATGCGACTCCTTTTCTTTGTAATAATTCTTGTGAAGCTTTCTCCAATGCGCTTCCTCTTTTATGCAGCTGATAATAAAACTTTGAAGACGTCTTTAAAAAATTGAGGTCGTCCCAAAACGGTGCGATCAAGGCAACACTTAGAGGAAAATCCCGCGACGAGTATATGTTATAAGTTATATTTCTAAACGCAATGTAACCATTTGTAGAAATCTAAAAAAGGAATATAATCTAAAGTATAAGTAACAGTGCTTTGGTAGTATTCCAGCTGCTATCATAAACAACACGAAAGTTCGACGGAGAGTCAATATAAATAAATTTTATTTATTTAACAAGCTCAATTTGCTTGACGACTATTTACTTGGGATAAAAAAAACTCGTTTTTGTTTGATCCGGTTAGGGTGTCATCCTAGTTTAGTTTTAATCACGTTTTTCGTGGAACAAGATATGTATCAGGCTCTTTTTATAATCTCTGTTTATTCCTTTTTTGCGGAGCGAAGCGGAGTGCATTTGGCATTTAAGCGCGTATTATTTTTTCCTATTTTTTACTATACATCGGGAAAAATCAAATTTGAAAAAAAAATTGATGAAAGTGTCACTTTTTTCATTCGATAAGTCAAGTTCTCTCAGTCTCCGTTATCAAAATTTTTTTCCTGCTTAATTCACGCTCTGGGAATGGGGTGGTTATTTTTAAGAACACTGTCCCATTCGAAAATATCATTTGAATAAAACTGTGAAAAACGAAACAAACTGAATACGTTTTTGCGTTGTTCATAAGAGTTGCGTCAGTTAACTTGGTGTTAGGTAACAACAATAGCTTATGTTATGCGCCACAAAAATTGTTGGAATTATATAGCATCATCTCAAAATAAATGTCAAATAAGGTTAGTACTTGGAATAAAGTTTGATTAGTCTTTGTACAGAGGCAAAGTTAACTAAAATTTTCTTCCTAAGACACAAGCCAGGAAAGATTGCTTTAATTTGGTGAACGGCTTTGTGTAATTTCTGATAAGTATGGATGAGCCAGATAAATGAATTGAGATTTTTAACGATTTTATTTTCAACTCTCGTGACGTGAATAAACAGTATGATAAAAAATCATGTTTAACAATAAAACGTATTAACGTGAACTTTTTTTTAAAAACAAATCGGCCGAACCTACTTTTTCTATTTTTGAATCTATTTTATAGATTGCGCTACCTGAACAAAACTTTGGCCATAATTTTGGGAAAGAATAGCCCTCGTAAAATTTTGAAACTGCATCAAATTAAACACATCCTTTTTGTATATTTATTCAGTTTTTGTATAATTTAACTCGGAGAAGAAAATATTTAAACTGTCAAAATAATGATGTGGTATTTACGGTTTCAGTAAGTGAAATTCTGTGAAATTAGCCGCAAGCACAGTTCGGTTTGTGACGTAAATTAAAACAACAAGAAAAAAGCTCCTAAAAAACAATGTTGTCCGTTAACGTTATGCTTTGATCGATTTATCGAATCTTTGTTTGATTCTTTAAATTTGGAGACGCTGCAATGCAGGCTAATTACCGAATTTCAGAAAGCCCAGTCTGAGCACTAGTAAAGCACTAGTAGCGACAAATTTTTCATAATAGTAGCACAACAAAAGAAATGTTATTGTTGGCACCACATTGCTAATTTTTATTGTTATCTTTAAAAAGTATTGTCCCTAATAGTTACTACCACTATATTTCAAAAGTAAGCAAGTGCAGTTAGCTAGCTAGCTAGCTAGCTAGCTGAGGAAAGGTATAGGTGTAGTTTAAGCCAGTTAGCTTTAGTTAGTCTAGCCAGTGCACAGGGACAGGGAAAACATCGCTGTAAATACTTTTGTTGTATTATCATCCACAAAAATTCCTACCACAAAGTTTTTCATTTTTTGTTCACAATAACGTTTTCGTTATTTGACAACACTGATTTTTCTTTCACTAAAATTACTAAATCTTCAGCATCAGCAAAAACGTTTTATGCAAAAACCTTCATCAACATTTGACATACATAATGTTTTAGTTAATAATGTATAAATACCAGAGAAGTAACTTTCGTAAAACATACACGAGTCCAGCAAAAGAGAAATCATATATACCAGACATAAAAAAAAATTAATTCTCGCAAAAATTCTAAAATTGCCAGATTAGCCAAAATTTAATATTGGTTATACAAATTGGTTAGGAATCAAGTATTAAAAGGGGAATGGTAGGTCAAGCTTTTCTGACAGAGATGGGATAAGGTTGGAATGAAATAGTAGCAAAATTACATGAATATAAGAAGATGTTCTTTTTATACTTATTCACAAGAATTTATTTCAGCGAATAATTTGTAAACACATGACAGACGCTTAAAATTTGTTGTGAACTAAAGAAGAAAATCTAAAAAAAATGATGAAAACTTCTTTTTGTAAAAATAACTTCTTTCAAAAATTACCTTCATCCTCAAAAAACGTTTCCTCATAAAAAAGAATACAGTTAGCCTGTAAAAGTTAAATTAAAAATTTAAAAAACTTTTAGATATTAAATTTTAAACCCAACGGGATTGACAATGAATCTGTAGATCATATTCTTATACATTATCTGAAAGTATGTCTTTTATTCCACGTCTTTGTCCGCATCGAAAAAACAAAATTATAGTAGCTATATGGATGTTTGAATATTTTTACTTATTCGCTTTTCATCCGATAACTTCCCATTCAATCACTATTTCTTAAAGTTATTTTAAGACATGCTAAACCATAAATTTGTGTAGTCGGTGAAGTTAAATATTCTGTTTTAGATAATCACGTAATTGAGACAGTATTATGCTACATGTGCTGTTGTGGCATTTTTAATATTCTTTCGTCCAATTTGACAATGGTCTTTGATGATTATCCATATCTAGATTCTTTCAGCTTGATATTCGATCATCCACTTTTTTCTACTTTCGCTACAATTAGCTAGCTCTAATTCTTATTTGGTTGTCCCGGTTCTAGGTGGCCATAACCAACCATACATTACATCTAGCTATATTTAATTCATGCCAGGAAGGTTGATTATAAGGAAAAGATGTGTAATATCTAGCAGTGTGTCATGTATTTTCTAACAAGTACTTCAGTCCATGCTCACTGTCTCTGCAGCATAGCTAAAAATACGCTTTTTACCATCATCCAACTTTGAACTTTGTAAAGGTTAATAACTGTAAATTATTCTTACTTGAAGCGTTTTAATAAAGTTAATATACCACAGAGAGGACTAACAGTACGATTTCAACACGGTATATAAAAGTTAAACGTTAGTATAAAAAGCAAAGAATTAGGAAAGAAACAACAGAACGTTACACATTTCTGCCTTTTTCCGTATGACACAAAAATTCTTTGTGAGAAAGTGAACGAGAAACTTGACTGGGCTATCGAGTCAAACAAACACAGGCTAAAATTTGTCCCTACAAGCGCTTTACTCGTGTCTAGACTGCACTGTATGAAAGTCGGTAATGGCCAGAACGCTCTTACACGTGTAACATTGCTAAGTTAACCTTTATCTGCCTTGTACAAAAACGTTTTTTGGAGGGTTACTACTTGCGTGTTCGGAATCAATGCATCAAAACTGTGGCTGATTTTTTCATTCTCGTTCTCCGTTTTGAGTCGATTTTTTATTTTTCAAAAAAAGCAGAAAAATCCCGAAAGCGGAAAAGTGCGTTTGATCCTAAAAACTTATAAGATTATTTATGCTGCTATGTATTGGTTTTTTATACGCTCTGAAAACGAATAGATATTGTAATTTTTTTCCCAGGCCTCATTTTTCGCGTTGCATTATTTGGTTGGTGTCGCGCCAGTACGCATATATCAAAGAGTAAAAAAGAAGCTCTGAGGACAAGATACAGGGAAACTTTTTTTAACCTGTCTATTGGAGCAGACAAAATTTCTCTCCATATTTGTCATTGAATATAATGTATATTTTTCAATTGCGAACATAGGAACCTATTTATCTTTCCACTTCACGCGAGACTTTTGCTAGCAGTTTCCTAGACTTTTGAAAGATTTGAGTCTTAATTATAGAAAGCCTATATACGGAGAATTGTCACAGTGGGTTAAATGTATACGTATTTTTCGGTTTTGACTAAATTTATTGTTGCTTTCTTCACTTTTAAATGAAACAATTGTAACTGAAGTTTAAGTAAAGATTAACAAGACTCGACACGCTTAGAGAAAAGCGAAATAATTACGCCAAAAAATTTGGTGATTGTGTAAAAAAAAAACCAGAGTAAAAAGCTTTTGCGGCCATAAAATATTTCAATTCTCGCCCAAGTTAAGGATTTTTCCCTTAAATCTAGTTTATATATTTTCCTTAGTACCTATATGCCTCCATAGCGGCACCTTGGTAAACACGTGGCAACCAACATACATGTCCGGGTATAGGACACATGTTGAAAAATGGGACAGAAAATTCAAAAAATGTTGAGAAGAAGCACAGTAATGTTTGTAGTTTGGTCGGCTTCAATAAACTTTAAGCACTTATATTAATACGGCAAATATAAAACCGCACAACCACATACAAATACCTTGGAGTAACCCTGGACCAATCACTCAATTATATCGATCACCTTGATGCAATGTACAAAAAAGCTTCTGCTAGATTAAGCCTTCTGACAAAAGTACGCCAATACATGAGTCCGTTCGTTGCTGAATCTGTTTTCAAAGCTACTGTTTCTCCAATTATGTTTTATTGCTCCAACTTGTTTGTCTACAAAGACCACCAAAGACTACAACACCTTCAGGATCGAGCGAATTGTATTGTCTATGGGCGTAAATCCTACCCCTGGAGATCCGTGAAAAACGAAATGAAATTACGTTGTGCAGTAGACGTCTTTAAATGTTTGAATGGGCTTAATCCTGAAAATTTTCGAGAATATTTTACACGATTACACCATTGTAAAATAACTAGGGGAAATAATTCTCTCATTATATTGCCTAAGGTCCGCACCGAATCTGGTCGGAGGTCATTTAAATTAGTTAGTTCGTTAGTTCGTTAGTTCGCTTCAAACACTGCTGCAAAGACATTTTTTAGTTTATATGTACCCTTGTCTCGAACCTTCACTTCTCTTCCCGCCACAGCTTTGCACGTGTCTCACCATTCTTCATTTTCTCGACCCTTAGTGTTTAATGTTTTTAGTTTTTACCACATGCGTCATACTCTCTCCGACTGTGTGTCCTCCCTACACTCTCCTATAGCGAACCTTTTTTTTTTTTTACTTATCCTAATATCTTTTGTTTAACAGGGCGCCTATTGATAGCAATGTATATATACGTTGAAAGGTTTTTACCCTGTATAAATATGTTTTAATAATAATAATAATAATAACTCGATTAAAACACTAGATAATTTCATTACCTGCACGGCGGTATTATTAAGTGGTTTCAGGAACGGAATACGAGGTGTTGTAATTCGTAGAATGCCATCATCAGTACTTGTGAGTTGTATGCCTTGTTCTCTGTCAATTATCACGGTATCACCGGCTGTTGCTCCAAACGGGAAAAAATCAGAAGTTGGTAGCATCGATACTGTGAAAAATATTGCGTACAACATCAAAAACTCAACCGAAAAAGTCCACCATCGTGATGGAAACTTTGTAACAACTTTGTCAGTAAATATGTGTTAAGAATAGCAGTTTTAGTAAATAATAAAATTATTGAAAGATTATTGACGGGACGATAGTGGTTTTGGTGAATTGCGAAAAGTAGATAAAAGTTTTGAATTTTTTACATTACAAAAACTTTAGTGAAATAGAAAGAACGGGGCGGAGTGCGCTTCAACGATATTTCTAACAAAGTTGAAAGACATTGAAAGACACAAAGATTAGCATAAAATTTTTTAAATCATATAATCACTTTCTATTAAAACTTCATGCGACTCTAGATATAGTTTTTTAAACATTTATTTTTCTTTTCGTTCGACCTTCATCTTCGTTAAAAATTTTCTGCTGTCACAGTATTCTAATAGTGCAAAAAAAAGAACCAAAAGGCCTGGGGACAAGGTAAGCATATTCTAAATTTGAAACTGTTTACTCCACAATTTTGTACCTAAATATTCCTAGGATGTTTGCGCTACATATTGGTTAAATATCATAAGAAAATAAATTTTAATTAGACAGCAATTTCTGTCTCGTACTGTAAAATGGAATGCATTGATGCATAGTATTTTTTCAATCCGAATTTTATCTACTGAGTAAGTTAACTCCATAAGTATTGTTAGATTATTGTTAGATACTTTTCATTTTAACAACCCCTAGGAACAAGGTTGGCAATACTCCTTTAAGCACTATACCCGCCCAGGCCGACGGGTTATAGATCAGTAAAAGTTACGACCTGTTTGTTGAAATGAATTCTTTTCCATTTGAAATGAAATAAAAAATCATGCACACAACTGCTGCTATTAGGTTATTCTTTTCCTTATTAGGTCTTAGACCGCCAGCATATAATGTTGAATTATTTTTTGTACAGAGATCAATTTGGAAAATATATTGAATTGTTTTAACTTTGTTGCGAAGGAATATGAATTGTTTTTGACTATGAAAGTCATAAGTATAGGGGATGAAAGTCATTAATTTGAGCGGTACATAAATATTACGTAGCAAGTCACGTGCGACAAAAAGACTCGGGCTATTCTGAAATTTTTAACGAACAAGAATATCGAAGTGGCCGTCAAGGTGGCAAGAAACACAAATATTCAAAAAAAAATTTAATAAAAAGTGAATATGTCATTGGGAATTTCTCTTGAAAATCTTTCAGGTAGGTCCAACTTCTCAAAGCACCTAAGGATCCTTTAAATATATAATATAAGCCAAAAGGTAAATAAAAGAATATCTCAAACACCTGCAGTTGTTTTCTTAATACCTGCAATTGGTTTAGAATGCGCCTACGGGCACGATACAATGCACTGTTGGGTTGCGTATTTACTAATTGCGAAGTTCTTATATGATCCCATATTTTAGAAATTGTTTGATCCGACCCTCTATATGTTTCCATAAAAGAGTGACAAACAGTTCTTTTTCTTAGAATTCTCCTGAATTTATGAACTTTGAACTTGGTTTTCTATGAAAATAAAAATCTTCGATAGTATTTGATTATTAAGTATTTAATCTTACTCCTTTAAAAACAAAAAATAAACATGTAGCTATTGTCGGTGTGTTTTTTAATTCAAACTGTAACACCCTCTTTTTCTCATGGAGACATCCGATCGTTAATGATACACGACCATTAATTGTGATACTCTCCACAATTAAAGATACCACCTTTTATGGAAAAAACGCTGTGCCTTGTAGCTAGACCAAAATATCCTCATACCATTTATTCCTCATAATAGTTGATCACTTAGGTACAAGATATCAAAATGTACGTCTATACGCGAAAAAATTACATTTTCTATCCGACAGTGCCCAACGGCAGAAACGATGGTTAGAAAGGAGGTTTAGAAATAAAACGTTGTCGTCGAAACAGCATAGATCTTTGAAGTTTTTTTAAAAAATGCTTTGCAGTCTAAAGCTTAGGCGAATAATCTAAATATATGCTCTATCCTTTAATCCATTCTCTTTTAAAAACAAAATATTCAAAAAACTTATTCTGTGACAGTTTTGTGTATTTTTTAAACAAAAATTAAACACATAAATCAGGTAGTCAGAAGTAGGATAAAACAAAGAAAACATGTTAATCTTTATAAACATTATATGAAGAACGGTGCATATTTGACATATATTGGTATATACGGCAATTAGTGATGTGTGTTAGAGAGTAAATTAGCAATGATACAGAAGACTAAATTAAATCCTTATTCCTAATTTTTATTATTTTAACTGAATTTCAGATAGATATATGTAATAAATAATACCTACCCCTGTACATCCATTTTCCATTTACACCTACATTTGACGTGTTTACTAGTCTGCTCACATTTAACAATCGATGTAAGGAATGTTTGAAAAACGTCGGATGGATGCTTCCATCGTTCCAACCGACCTATGTTCAAACCAAAATAATGCAAAACTGTTAATCTATAAAAAGGTATATATTGTGAACAGTAGGTTTGTCAAACACAAAATATTATTGTTGTGTTTTTATTTTTCATTTGTGCTCTTCTTGAAATTAAGACTTTTGCATAATTCTCCGCTGTCAAGGCACCAGAGAAATAACGCATAAAACATATTCTGGGCATTCTTTGCTCCCCCCCAGTTTGTAGATTGAAATCCAATTCATGGATATGAATTAGGAAAAAGTGAGAATTTTGATATTTTTTAATGTTTTTAAGTACCTAAAGCTACGTGTTACTTTTTTAGCCTTTGTAAGCCTTTAGGATACCTGTAGCTGAAAAGTAAAAGTACTTTAAGGGCAGAAACTTTTGCGGGCAGAAACCTTCGTGTTTTGCGGTTTTTGGAACAAATTTTGCAAAAAAATCTTTCACGAATCTAAGAAAAAGGCGAATGAGCAAAAAATGAGTTATTTTGTTAAATTTTTATAATTTTTCTTGCTTTGTTTAAAGTAAAAATTAGAACTAATTGGTCAGTGCCCGAAGGGAGCCTGACCTTTGGTTTCTCCGTTGCGTTGGTCTTCGTCGTGGTGTACCGATGTTCAAGGGTATAGCTATAAGTTATCCTGTTGTTATTCTGAACAAATAAGATACAGGGACTATAATAACTGGCTGTGTAATCATTTTAATATTCTATATTCCTATATATAGCTAAAGAGTTTCATGTTTTGTATTTTCATATATGTTCTTCATTTCTGGGGTATCTAATGATACGTTTACAGTTCCTTTCTCTCTTTTCAGCAAAAGAAATGTCTATTTTATCATCCTACTATTCGCCTCGCGCAAGCTTATTTTAGAAAGCACGATTTCAAACTTTTATGTGATTGAATTAACTATAGCTATAAGCTAAAACGTTGATTTACTTCTTCAGTAAAACCGTAACCAGTGCTGGATATCTTCGCTCTGGTCTGTCTACTTCCATATACAGCTATACCTTCTTACAGTAAGTGTTGCTATATCTTTTTTGCAAACATTCTGTTTTAAACTTTGGGTTATAGCTGGCGCTACCTCTTTAGCTAGCTAGCTGGTATTTTCTTCAGATAGTCAGGGAAAACTTCAAATGAGACTATTTTTTGAGTAAGCTAGGTAATAGCTCAATAGGACATTTTTCATAGTTTAAGGAAAGGGTCAAATATCAATATCTTCAACTGTGACGTGGTTTTGACTGTGACATTTATCCAAATATCGATTTGGTTTAGTATAACTGTGACTAACTTAGCTTATTTAAACGGAATAGCTTTAATTGTCAATTTTCCCTGACTGTCACTGTCCATGTATATGCATAATAACCGCGTTCTGTTTTTGTTTTATTTTTCGAAATCTTTTGGATAATATTTTTTTCAAATTTTTTTCGAGATTTTTGGAAAATAAGCTCTTTCTAATTACGAAAATAAATCCTCGTGAAATATCTTCCTGGTTTCAGCATAATCAAGAAAATTCTTTATGATCGTGTCCAAATCTGCGTGAATTAATTCCTACAAAAAATCGAAAATGGGCTGATCCACAAAATAAAAAATTATCCCAGTAAAGTAGATGCAACAATTATATAATGTCGTCTTTAATGTTTACAATGCTAGAAAAAAAATTTAAGCGCACCCCTCGATTGAGCGCCCCTGTCAAAACTTTAATAAGTGCTCAACCCGCTTGTTCGGATCATTATGGTACAGTAGTATTTAAATATCATGAAAAATAATGCTATATTGAATTTGGAAGCACATAAATGTTGTTCTAATATCTGAATATTTAATGTGTATCTTTTTTTTTTAAGTTGGTGCGTTATACCGAGTTACTCGAAAAGTTTTCAGTTTCCCAGACTCTTAAACGCTCGTTTTCTCAATATCCATAATTTGTTGCGTGTTGCACAAGTTGAAATCAAATTTAAATCCAGCTCATACACATTCATCTAAGAAGAAGGAAGTTTACGCCTTCAGTTTTATTTTCTTGAAAGGGCTGTAAAATCACGATTTTTTAATAAATATAATTATTCACAATAACTTGATCGTGATTTTCTTATAAGATTTGTACCAAAATGCTACGAAGTCCTTTCACCAAGGCGATGCGCGATTTTCCGATACTGCTGTCTATATGCTATTCTTCATTTGTACAGTACTGGGCTCATAGGGATCTTGATTATATTTTAACACATGAAAACTACCTACATGTAAATCTTAATCACGATTTCCTTGATGTGGATGAACTTCCAACGAATATTATGCTTGAAACGCGTTGAAATAAGTAGGCTAAGTCCCTTTATTTTTTAGGAAATATGCCGAAAATACTAAAACAAACTTCATAAAGCGTAGAAATAAATTTCGATAAAGAGACAATAAAAACAAGGTTTTTAGCTAAAATATATTCATCATGACAAAAACATAAAAACGTTTATTGATGAACTTTCACCATGGTTAGGGCGGGCAGATCTAAAAGCGTGGGTTCACCTTTCAGTGTAAAATTTCCGATTTGTGCGTCATCCCTTCTACCAAATCATATCGTAAAACACCTTAAAAATTCTCCACCTTTCATTGGGCGCTGATCTTTAGGCCATAAGGCCTCTTGTTTTCTTTAACTTCCCACTAAGAGTCAGTTTCTCCATCTTTACCAATGCTAACTGTTGCTACCACATAACAACTTAAATTATTTTACCATCACAAACGGCTAGTAGATGACTATTATCATCCACTTGCCCGTCAATAACATCCAACAATGGGTCGTTGTCACTACACCTGTTTCAGCGCAAATTAGAAAAAAGAAGAAAGCTGCGACAAGTACTGGAGGAAATAAAGATATTAGAGAAATGTTTAACATGGCAAAAAGAAAGAAATAGACAAAAGTTATTGTAATAACAACGAATTTTAGGGAGAGACCTGAAATTTGCTTGGGAAAAAAAGACTTTTTTTGCGTGGAAAAACTTTCGCGTCTTTTAAGTTGGCTATTATTTCGCGTGAAAAAAACTTTTGCGTTTTGCTGTTTTAAAATTTTCAGAGCCAAAAAATTTTGCGAAAAAGGGCCAAAAACGCGAAAACCGCGAATGTTTATGCCTGTGAAAGTTTCTATCCTTTTTTCTTTTTTTTTTTCTTTTTTTTATATAATGATTTAGAAAAAATTACAAGACAGATACAGAAAAAAATGAAAAAATACTAAAAGTACGACATTTAAATAGGTGTTAGACAAACCTAACTACCAAAATAAACAAAAATAAAATATAAGTGATATACATACAATATTTTTTAACGCTTTAAGAAATGGGCAAGAAAAAAGTTTAAGAGAAGGGTTTGAAAAGGACTGTTAACTCAAAAAAGAGGTCCTTCAAATCTTCCTGACGATTTAAGAAACACAATTGTGTTATTCAGTATAGATACGTTTTCGACCATATTAGTGTTTTCTTGGCCATAAAGAAGTACTCGCACTAGGTTTTCATCAGAAAAATTCGAAATATCACCAATTATTTCTATAATATTATCAAGAAGGAGTTTTCTTTGGTTACCATAAAAACTAAAGCGCAAGAGGAAGTGAGACGTGGTTTCTGATTCTAAAAGTCCACAATTACATAAAGGAACAAGCGTATCAGCGAAGTTATGCCGATGCTTATAGTCCTTTAGGTGACTCATACTCTTAAACGTGTTAACAATTTCAAACCAAGAGAGTCCATTATATTATAAATAGGAGAAGGTTTAGGGCGAATAAACTTGAGAATGGATTTTTTAAACAAGGGCAAAGAATCTAATTCCCTGATTGCTACATCGAGTTTGTTCCATTCATTTATCGAGTACGGGAAAAAAGAATTTGCAAAGTAGTTACTCCGTGATGGGATGCGATTAAATAAATTTCTACGAAAAACACTACGCGAACACACATAACCAGGCAAAATATCAATGAGATACTGAGGAGCATCTCCACTTGCAATTTTATAAAATAAGCATAACCTACGATACCATCGCCTATCACGGAGACTTTCTAGACCTAGTTCTTGGTAAACTTTCTCCCTTGATGTCCCCCTTATAGCACCTGTTATTGCGAGAGCAGCATTATATTGAACAGATTCAATCCTACTACAGAAGGTATCATTATGCGGCTGGTCATAAATTACATCCGCATAATCGAGATGAGGGCGCACAAATGACCTGTACATGGTAACAAGAGCGCTTCTGGGTAGGCTGCCGGAAAGTTATTAGCTTTGGCAATCTTTTCATTTAAATGATGATCAAAGGCTAATTTCCCATCAAGTGTTAGACCAAGGTGCTTTTGATAAGGTACAACTAAAACAGAGGCATTGTTAAAAAGAAGTGGGGATTGGATTTTGGGAGTTCTTTTTTTAGAGAAAACAACTTCTGAAGCCTGTTTATTGAGGTCTGGGTTAAATGACATTTTCCACTGACGAGCCCACATATTAATGGCATCGAGGTCCCCGTTTAAATCATTACAAGACTTTTCAATAGAAGTTACAATAGAAAACAAGGACGTGTCATCAGCAAATAACTTGGTTGAAGAAAATAAGTTATTAGGTAGATCATTAATATAAATAAGAAATAACCATGGACCCAAAACGGACCCCTGAGGAACGCCAGCAAGTACATCCTTCCACGTCGAATGTTGCCCGTTGAGAACAACCCGCTGTTGACGATTTTTTAGATAGTTTTCAAGAACACTAAAAAGTTCTCCCTGAACACCATAACTTTTTAGCTTGAAAAGAAGGCCATCATGCCAAACTTTGTCAAACGCTTTAGACATATCAAGAAATACGCCTCCAGTTTCAAGAGAGGTATTTCCATCAAAAGCTTTATAAATTTCATGAGTAATTGCCACAAGTTTCTATCCTTAAATTAGATAAATACAGCTACTTGGCTGCATCAAAACTTCCAAATCTTTTTTATGCTAAATGCAGTTTAGTAGCTCGACCTTTACTGTAATATAGTCGGCTAAAGTCTGAAGTTTATTGTATTATTTAGAGAACATTCGCAATATTACCCTGTGATAGTACATTCTTAACTTCAAATAACGGGGGTCCCTTTTGTACTCAATCTCTCAAAATTAATCCTGAAAAAGTTACTTTAAACGAAGCATGCCAATTTTTACTGATCACGAGGTTAGTTTAAAGTTTGTTTGTTATTTTTTTATTTCCCATTTTTGTGTTCTGGGGCCAAGGTTGCCTTATTAAAGAAATCTATTGCATTCGAATATAATTGAAATTTTTTTTGCACAATTGTATGAAATCATTGCAACGCTGTCAAACTTGATTTTTACATCCTTGATCGTGTGCTAATACCCACTAAATTTTGCAAGAGTCTTGCGGAATGTTTTTTTAGCCTTACACAATAGAGTAATAAAAACCTGAAAAAAAAAATGGTAGGTAGGTCTGGTGACGTCATCAAAAATTCTTTTAATTAAGATATTTCTTAACGGACCATTGACATCAGCATCAAAATCCGTGACTATTGGTTTCCCTAATTAATTGGATATGTTCACGGGCTATCTACTTTTTGTAAATTGTGTGGTATAAGACGGTATGCAATAGACATAAATTGCCGATTTTAGTTGTTTTATAATTTATGTGCTGCAAACTGTAAGATTGGAAATTTTGGGGTAAAAGAAAATAATTGAAGTTTGTAATTTTACATTTTGTGATCAACTTTTGATAGGGAGGACAATATGCAATATTACCAAACGACTGTTTTTTGTAATTATGGTTATATTTTTATATTTTGTATAATCGTTTATGGGAGAGATTGATATGTGAAAGAAATGACAGATTTTTCTATATTTAAATTGATTTGGTGTAGGATTTTATATGTATAAACAAAATAATGGAATTTTCTCGAACAAGAACAAGAACAAATGAACAAGAAACACAAAGCGAAAAAGATAGACAAGAAAAGTTATGATTTTGGAGTGATTGTCTTAAGTCTAGAACCTAAACTTCAAGAGAGCGAATTAGGGAAAAAAATTATTTGTATACCTCTGCAAATTTTTGTACCATTTTATCCAAAAAATTGAACGAAGCGTTGCGAAATTTCTATGCTGACATAAGGACGGAGAAGAAGACATGCGAAGTTTCTCATTTATACAGCTATCACCCTATACCATTCGGATAAGATTTTGTGATGTTGACAATACCATTTTTAATTGTAATCACAACCCCAATGTGCATGACGAGACGCAATAAGTATTTTGTTGGTTAGCAATGATCACTGAGCCAATAATGTTTAGATAAGATAAGCACATATCATGTACTTGGTCTTTCTTTGATTTGTAGATGTATTATAAACATTGTTGTTCCGTAACGTTTCTTATGAATCATTCGCATACAAATAAATAAAATATGGGCAGGAATAGAGCTTTGGGTACCAAAAAGCAAAAAATGGAAATGATTCAGATATTTCGAACAATTCTCGACATTCTGCAAGGTATAGGAACACATTTTCGTTGATGAATTGGTTCACAATATGTGTTACTGGAAGAAACAACTGTTGAAGTTCTCAACAGCTAGTTTCAAATATTATGCTATCGTGTACTGTGGAACAGCTGTTCTACACTCTGCAAGGTTAACTTATAGCATCATAATAAGTAGTTCTAATCATCCTTGGCAAAATCAGTCTTATAATATTCTATTTCTGTTTTTGAATTCTCTGTTTTAAAAGTGCATGGTGTTTTAATGTGACATAATGGGTCACACTTCCTTAAAGATATCGGATTGTAAGATGGGTCACCAACACAACAATATCTTCTCTCTGTTAAAAGCCGTATTATGTCTGTAAGGGTCATTGAGCTAACAGTTCTAATGTAATTAACGAAGATTTGCGTGGTCAGGCATTTTTCACCCACACAATCAAAGATTAGGAGGATAAATATTCCCCACCCTGTAACTTCCGACGTACTGTTTAATTTCAAAGATATGTACTTGACAGACACTAGTATGTCAGAAAATTCGAAAATATGAGATAACGGTTTTGAAATTGGGCTTGTCGTAAAAACTGCTTAAAAATGTTTTTTAAAACATTTTTTTTATTTTAAAAATGTTAAAGAATTCAGCTAATGTTTACTCGTGTTAAAAGAAATTTAATATTAAACCCTTACCGATACTCTTCTTCCAGAAAAGTTATCTAATTGGTTGTAAAGAAAGAAAGCATATGTTTCTGTTGAATCACAAGCCAATGCAAGCTGGAATGTAAGTGTCGCCTAACGGAATAAATTAAAGTATAAAACATTATAATTTTTTTAGATGATATCAGAAGTACTTAAAATAGACCATTGCTATAAAGTGAAGCACATAAAATTAACATGTAAAAGTCAGGTCCAACGTTTCTTTGCCTTTTTCTACTGCAAAAACCAGAGGTTATCTTACAAGTAATCAAGCAAAAGCCATGATTTTCGTGACTTCACTTACCCCACCTGCCCCGGAGGGCACAATGTGACACCCTGTCAGTTTTTTCGCTATGATTTAACTAGTGAAGCTATCAAGCTGAATCTTTTTATCACTTTTTATCAAATTTAATACCGAACCGGGTTCTGGAAAAATATTTTTGTTTAGCGCAAAAGCCATGATTTTTGTGACTTCACTTATATACAGACATTCTGCAATCTGTAACTGATAATTGATCACATTTGTCGTTGCATGAAACTTGCATGACTTTTAAAACAGGGAACGTCAAAAAAAAGCCCCTTGTTGCATGCATAAAAGACTGTGCTTATTAAAACAGCTTATAGTCAATAATTTAAGCTTACGTTGTTCTGTCCATGAATGTTCGTTTTAAACCATGTAACGACAAGCACGAAATGAGGATAAAATTCGACTCCTTTTTTGCGTAATATTTCTTGTGAAGCTTTCTCCAATGCGCTTCCTCTTTTATGCAGCTGATAATAAAACTTTGCAGACGTCTTTACGAACTTGAGGTCATCCCAAAACGGTGCGATCAAGGTAACACTTAGAGGAAATTCTTGCGACACGTGTTGGCTATAAGTTATATTTCTAAACGCAATGTAACCATTTGTAGAAATCTAAAAAAGGAATATAATCTAAAGTAATCAACAGTGCTTTGGTAGTATTCGAGCTGCAATTCACATTTTTTTCATAAGCGACACAAAAGTTCGACTGAGGCTCAATATAGATAAATTTTATTTATTTAACAGGCTCAATTTGCTTGATGACTATCTACTTGGTATAAAAAAACCTCGTTTTTATTTGATCAGGTTAGGGTGTCATCCTAGTTTAGTTTTAATCACGTTTTTCGTGAAACAAGATATGTATCGGGAACTATTCTTTTTTTATAATCTCTGTTTTTTCCTTTTTCGCGGAGTGAGCGTAGCGGAGTCCATGTGGCATTTAAGCCTGTATTTTTCCCTATTTTTTACTATACAGCGAGAAAAAATCCAATTTGAAAAAAAAATTGATGCAAGTGTCACTTTTTCACTCGATAAGTCAAATTCTCTCAGTCTCGGTTATCCCAATTTTTTTTCCTGCTTACGCTCTGGGAACGGGGTTGCTATTTTTAAGAACATTTAAATAAAACTGTGAAAACGAAACAAACTGAAAACGTTTTTGCGTTGTTGATATGAGTTGCGTAAGTTAACTTGGTGTTACGTAACAACAATAGCTCATGTTACACGCCACAAAAATGGTTGGAATTATATCCCATCATCTCAAAATAAATGTCAAATAAGGTTAGTAGTTGGAATAAAGTTTGATTAGTCTTTGTACAGAGGCAAAGTTAGCTGAAATTTTCTTCTTAAGACACAAGTCAGAAAAGATAGCTTTAATTTGGTCCACAGATTTTTTAATTTTTGATAATTACGGATTAGGCAGATAAATGAATTGAGATTTTTAATGATTTTTTTTTCGACTTTTCTGATACGAATAAACAGTGTGATAAGAAATCATCTTAAACAATAAAACGTATTGACGTGAACTTTTGCTATAAACAAATCGTCCGAATTCAAACAGTAAAAAATAATGATGCGGTATTTACTGTTTTAATGTGTGAAATTCTGTGAAATTAGACGCAAGCACAGTTCGGTTTATAACGTAAATTAAAACAACAAGAAAAAAGAAAAACAATGTTGTCCGTTAACATTATGCTTTGTTCGATTTATCGAATCTTTGACGACACCGCAATGCAGGTTAATGGCCAGAATGCTGTAACACGTGTAGCATTGCTAAGTTAAAGGAGAGACGAACGAAATTTTTTTGTGGCAGACAGAAAATAAATTTTAAGAGCGAAAAAGATTTAAAGATTTCTTTATCTTAAAATCTACTAAGATAACTATATTTCACAACTAAGTATCCATCTATCTTCCTAGTATCTTCCTAGCAACAATTTTACAGAAATTCCATGGCTGTATGGTGTGAAAGTTAGTATGTTTTGGATGTACTTACCGGTACTCTACATCAAGAATAAGACCTTTGAAGTAAGATAACCAAAAATATTTTACATACTATGGTAGTAACAGCAGTTTAAAACCTTTGTTTAAACTTCTTTGAGCTGAAGAAATATCTGTCAAAAACAACAACGATAATTTTTTTATGTTTTGAGTACCTCTTTCACAACATACTACCAACTCCAAACGATACAGTTTGTTATGATGAGATGGCGCCAAATTTAAACAAATATACAGACCGGAAACATTCAGCGACAAATCGAACGCGAAATATGGAGGATTATCTATATTTCATATCTTTATTTTCTTTTTCATTTTTACTCACAAATTTGTTCAGTAACTTCAAATTTTATAACTCTTTAAACATTTTCAACATCAAAGCATTCTGACCCTTTGCTTCAAGTCTTTTTTGTTATGATGGCTGTAACATATAAATTGATTTATTATGGAGTTCTGCTTCACACTAAATCAATCGGTCAAGCCAGTCGGTCTGGTCGTCAACACTGTCATCATAAACTTTTATTCAACAGCCGTGTCGTGCGCAGTTCACCTCTTCTTTAACTTTTACCTGCTTTGTATGAAAACGTTTTTTACGGGGTTTTTTACTACGCACGAGTTCGGAATCAATGCATCATAACCGAGCCTGATTTTTTCATTCTCGTTCTCGATTTTACTCGATTTTTTTTCAAAAAAACGCAGAAAAATCCTGAAAGTGGAAAGGTGCGTTTGATTTTAAAAACTTATAAGATAATTTATGCTGCTATGTATTGAATGTATATCTGAAAACGAGTACATTTTGTGAATTTTTTTCCCAGGCCTTATTTTTCGCGATCTAACATTAGCTAGTGTCGCGCCATCACGCATATATCAAAAAGTAAAAAAGAAGCTCTGAAGACGAGATTGTATTTTACCCGAAAAAGGTTTTGTAAGATTTCGTTTAACCTGTCTGTTGGAGCAGATAAAGGTTCTCTCCATATTTGTCATGGAATATAATGTAAATTTTTCGCTTGCGAACATAGGGACCTGTTCCCGCTCCGCAACCTTTTATATACTGATAATTTTTCATCTATCCACTTCACGCGAGACTTTTGCTAGCAGTTCCCTAGACTTTTGAAAGATTTGTCTTACTTATAGAAAGCCTATATACGGAGAATTGTCACAGTGGGTTAAATGTATTTTTCGGTTTTGAATAAGTTTTTGTCGCTTTCTTCACTGTCAAATGAAAGAATTGTAACTGATGTTTACGTAACTATTTCAATTTCTCCAATTTCTCTAACATTGCAAAAGAAAATGACGTCAACTGCACCGTGTGATTGGATATGCAGTCAATGTACTTTGACTCAACTCCCGTTCCACTCATCTAAAGATCTAGATACTAGTACCACTAGCACTAGAACTCCGAATTTTTACAACGACGAAAGCACCAATGATATACATCGTCAAACGCTACAAGAAAAATCACATTTACTGAAAATCGCCCATATTAACACACAGTCATTAGCTTCTACTTTTGATGAATTCCAAGTAATGATGAACACATACCCATTCGATGTGATATGTGTTTCGGAATCCTGGCTTATTGATAACCAACACCTAATCGATCACGTAACACTTCCACACTTTAACCTTGAATTTCGAAATTGCATTGGTTAGCATGGAGGTGGCGTTGCCATTTATATTCGCAATGACCGAAAGTACAAAGTTAGAAAGGACATCATGGATCTATATCCAGAAAAAGAACACCTATGGTTGGAGATCGCAGGTAAAAACAAACACAGTGGTTTGCTATTATGTGTTACATATCAACCAAATTTTGACACTGCTAGTAAAGTTAAGTGGATTTCTGAGTTTGACGATTTATTAAACCGTTTATCGTCTGTATGGCATGCGCCAATTATTATTACCGGAGATATGAATATGGACATACTCTCTAACAATCCGACTGGAGTAATATATACCGACATGCTCGAATCTTATAATTTGAAACAACACATAGTTACTCCAACGAGAAATAATAAATCATGTATTGATCACGTGAATATCAATATACCGCATAAAATTATGGACTACGGTGTCATACCACGTCCCGAAATAAGCGATCATGACCTAGTATATGTCACTGTTAACGCAAGAACAGTGCGCTTTGAAACACGTTACAAATATATTCGTTGTTACAGGAACTTTAACGAGCATCAGTTTGTCCAAGATTTTGAACAACTTCCCTTGAATCTCGTTTATGCCGTTTCGTGTCCGGATGAGAAGCTAAGTTTATTTAACGACCTTGTGTTGTCGTGCATTGAAGAACATGCGCCAACAAAAAAAATCAAAGTGAACAGGCCACCAGCCCCTTGGCTACACAGTATAGACTTTGTCAAATACAAACAAGATAAAAAACGGCTTCGTTTCCTTGCTGACCAATCCAACGATACGATTGACTGGCAAAATTACCGCATCGTTAGAGGAAAAATCAAATCTGAAATCAAGTCGTCAAAGAAAGCATTTTACAAAGCTGCTTTTAGTTCAAAAAAGCCAAAAGAGGTGTGGCAATGTATCAATAGAGTGCTCCACTCAAACCCAAAGCGTATCGAGGCTGACCCTGATGAACTGAATTCTCATTTTAACACAACGGCCCAAAGACTTACAAACTCAAATCCTACAAGTGAAAATGAATTAAAACATTTTATAAAAGGAATTTGTAAATTTGATGGTGCAAACGAACAATTTGAAATCAAGCCAGTAACATTTTAGGAAGTTCTTAATGAGCTAAAATCCCTACGCTCTGACTGCTCCAGTGGTTATGATGCAATTCCTGTTCAACTAATAAAACGTGTAGCTAATTTGCTAGCATCTCCACTGACTCATCTCATTAACAGCGGAATTGAAAATCAAATGTTTCACAAGGCATGGAAAATAGGGAAAATATCACCAATTCCAAAAAGTGATAATCCTTCAAGTAATGATGACTATCGTCCGATAACAGTACTTTTGATTCTTTCTAAAGTTTACGAACGGTTAGTCAGTATCCAAATAGTAACTTTCATTGAAACAAATCACATTTATTCACAAACAATGTCAGGTTTTAGAAGTAATCATTCAACTCACACTGCTCTGATAGAAGCGAGATCTCTCTTGCAGTCTTAGTGGATTATTCTAAGGCATTTGACACCATGGACTTTAAAACCCTTCTAAGAAAATTACATCATCTTGGTTATTCTGAGAGCTCCTTGAGCTGGATTACGAGTTACCTTTCCGGACGCAAACAGTTTGTACAAATTGACGAAAGGAAATCTGCATTGCTGACAGTATTATTTGGAGTTCCACAAGGTTCTATTCTGGGACCGGTTCTATTTAACCTCTACGTTTGCGACCTTCAGAGACATATAGACAGTAATATATCTCAGTATGCTGACGACACCACAATTTATGAACATGCTAGGTTTCAGGATTTAACAATATGTATATCCAAAGTACAAGTTCTATTTGACAAACTCAACATGTGGTCAAATCAGTCAAACCTAATTCTAAACTCTAGTAAATCAAAATTAATGTTGTTTAGCACCAAGCAATTGTCAGATCGTCACAAATTACGTAACTCTGATGTGATCAAAATCTTTAAAGATGGTGTACCGCTAGAACGAATTCACACATACAAGATATTAGGTGTTCATTTTGACGAACACTTAAATTGATCTGTCCATATTCAAAAACTTATTGTGTCGTGTAACATGAAACTGAAACAACTGAAGAGACTTGGCAAGTATACACCTTATCATATCCGGAAGAGTCTTGCTGAAGCTCTAATCCTGAGCAAACTAGACTACTGCAACACGCTTTTTCAAAACGCACCTGTGTATCAGTTAACTCGATTACAAAAAATACAAAACCGAACAGCCTCGTTTGTATTATCGAAATACTGCAAACCAGTCGATGTAATAGAAAATCTGAAATTGCTACCCATGGGTGGACGCATTGACTTCAATACGTTGAAGTTCGTATACAAAAGATTGCACGAAAACACTTTACCATCTTATGTTAACATCCAGACAAAAGTTTATACTAGAACAACAAGAGCGAGTAATGAGGTCATGTTACAAGTCCCACGCGAAACAAACACTTTCGAACACTATGCTGCAATACTGTTTAATGGACTTCCGAAAAACATTCGCCACCAAGAAGTCAAAAACATATTTTATGTAAAATGTAAAAAATTCTTAATTGATAGGGAACTTTCAGCTTGTTCACTAACCTAAGATTACATAATGTATGTTACTATGTTTATCCAGTCTTCCCGTGTGAGTCTTTGCTCCACATGAGTACTTATTTATATATATTATATATATACATATTTTTTTTTTACTTCATAATTTTTAGCAGGTTTTTATTGTTTTATAATATAATATTTTATCCTATTGTCCGACGAAGAGCCATGTAATGTGGATATGCGGAATACATGTCATAATAATAATAATAATAATAATAATAAGACTCCACACGCTTCCAAAATTTGATGATTGTGTAAAAAAAATTTAAATGTACATTTCATAAGCAAACCTCACGATAAAAAGCTTTTGCCGCCACAAAATATTATAATTCTTGCCCAAGTTAGGGATTTTCCCCTCCAATCTAGTTATTCTTAGTACCCACATGCCTCCTTAGCGGCAGCTTGGTAAACACTTGGCAACCAACATATATGTCCGGGTATAGCCCACGTGTAAAATGGTCAAGACACATGTGGAAAAATGGGACAAAAAAAGCACAGTTATGGCTTAAAGTAAGGTAAAGTGTGTTGTCAAGAACAGAAAAGATGAGGAGAAGCAGGGAATTCCACGAAGAAAACAACACGCGTGCTACACATCGCACGCGTAAATCTATTTTAGAAAATTTGCGCGTGCGTTTTTTCCGATTTTTTTTTCTGGTTTATTTCACTCTTATCAGTCCCGTGAGTGTTCTTTAAGTGGTGTAAAAGTGCTAAATATATTAACAAAACACCTTGGTTCGTTGTAGGAAGTAATTTATAATAGGTAAATACCATATAATTAAATTTAAACAGTGGACGAAGAGACGCTGACACGTGCCACACGTTGCACTTACTGCAATGGTCTGCCATTTTGTTTGTAGTGCTATTTATCCCCAACCTTGTTCCCAGGGTTATATTTTCTCCGTATGTTATCTATTATCTATATAACAATGGTAAAAATGGGAGTCATTTTTTATTTATTCCTCTCTTCGACAATGAAGAAAAAAAAGATTTAAAAATTTCTCACGCGAGTATGTTATGTTCTTTTATACAGTTAAGAATTTTAAAATAAAATGTTCAACACATTTAATTTCACACAGGCAGAAAAAAACACATTTAATTTAAACATGGGGAAAAAAAACACGGCATTTAATTAATTTTTTTAAAAAAATTTAATTTAACCACAAGTGGTTATAAACTGTTTTTAATGATACAGTTAAAGCTGTCGATTAAAACGATTGATTTTTGGAATACAGTTTTTAATAGTTAAATGCTTAAAGCATAGCCTTAAGCGGCGACATTAACTACGGTGTAGAAAATCAACTTTTATAATTCCTTCGTTAATTTTTTTTATTTTGCGCGAGTAAAGACCGTAATTAGCGCGTGCGATAAATCGCACGCCTGAATAGCTGTTGCGCGTGTATAGACGCGTGCGCGTGCGATCGCACGCGTCTCATGGAATTCCCTGAGAAGCACTTTGATGTTTGTTATTTGGTCGCCTTCAATAAACTTTGAGCAGTTATATTTTTTAAGCAATTAAACTTTTAAGCAATTAAACATCGAAACCTGTCCTGGTCCTGTCGGCGAAATATTTTCACCACAGACTCAACGGTTAGTAAATCTTTGTGGACTTAAAATTTTTCATCAAAATGTTCGAGGTCTATGGAATAATTTGGAACATATTCGTGTATTTCTACGAAGCTTCTCAAAAACCTATATCTCTAGCCTTACTGAAACTCATACGGACAGAGATACCGGGGGCCTGTATCAAATTGATGGTTACGAATTCATTAACAAACCGAGAGTTAGAGGCAAAGGCGGAGGTGTTGTTGGGATATACATTTCAGATTGCATAATTTGGAAAAAGCTTAGAGGTTGAAATTATTGAATCAATCTGGTTAGAAATGATGCCTCCAAAAACAAAATCTTATTAGGTTTGCCTTATGCACAAACCCCCTGATGGTTCCAAGTATCTGCATAAAGATTTCTCCGATATTTTGAACTATATGTTATTTAATGCTACTGAGAATATCCAAAATAAAGAGATAATTCTCATTGGTGATATTAGCGTGAAATACTTAAAACCAAACGACCATGTTGACATTAAATCAGTTTTAAGTTCTTTCAGAAACAAAAGGAACTTAGTAAATAGACTTTTGAGGAAAACCAAGAATGATTACGGTAAAAAGCTTTTAAATGAAAACGCGACTAATTCCGATAACTTTTGGAGTGCCATCAAACGAATATTCCCAACTAAAGCGAAAACCAAAGTAGATATGGTGATAAATATTGACGGAGAAAACACAACTAGTCATGCTAAAATATCAAAAGCTTTTTGTACCTACTATTCATCTGTCGTTACCAAACTCAAACAGTCTCTCTCTACTTTCCGAGATCTTATTTGTCATAAACCAACAATCACATTTGTCCCGACTAGGACAACTTTCAAATTTCAGCCAACAACACCCAAGAAAGTTTGTCAACTTCTTAAGACTCTTTAAAAGAAAAAGTGCGCGGGACTAGATAACATTCCACCTTCATTTTTGAGAGATTGTGCAGAGAGTATTTGCAAACCGATGACGCATATCTCTATAATAATACGCCAGTTCCGTGTGTCTGTGACAGGCAAAGTTAAAGGGGAAGTTCGGTCAAAAATTATATTTTCATAATCAATAGTCATAAAAGAAAAAAAACGGATACCATAATTCTTTTCAAGTGAAACCCTCTTTTTTCTGAAATAATCTGTGTTAAACACGCGTAAAAACACCTCCGTATATTGACCCCTTTACATTTTTACGAAGGCTGGGTCGAGTTTGAATTATGACGTTTTATAGTTCAAAAAGCGAGTGTAATCACATGAAGAAGTATTTTGTCTATACATTTTTATTATTTTAATATGTCAAACTGTGCTGCCATCGGCTGTACAAATCGAAGTAGCGATAATTAAAAGACAGAAAAAGATAAGGGGAGCGAGAAAAATAAGGAGGTAGAGTACGAAAAGCTGACGACGAAAGACGAAGATAATAACGAAAGAAAAAATTGGGTAGTCTCTTATCAGATTCCCAGTGCGAAAAAAAATAAAGAGCTTCGAAAAAAATGGCTACATAATATAAAAAGAAGTGGTACCTTGCCGAAAGACTGTGGATTTTATATTTGTTCTCGACATTTTGAACCAGAATGCTTCGAAAGTTTTGTTAGCTATGTTTGTTAGTTATGTGTTTGTTAGCTACGTTTCAAACAGCCAAACATTTGTCTTTCTCGTATTTAGAAAAACTCAACACAATTTCATTTATTATAGCCATTTCCAAAACAAAACCATGTCAAAAAAATTATTATATTTCCTTCCCATGTTCGCATTTTCTTTCCCAGCGCTGAATGTTTGTTTTTTTCACATCTAAAATTCTTCAATAACATGCTTTCGTAAGACGGGGGTATAAGTTTTGGTCTTGTCTTCTACCGAGTGCATTGCATCACCCCTTAAATTATTGAGGGCAGACAGTGCAGTGGTTAGTACTGGTTTACAAAAAAACCATCCCAAAAATTTCGGCTTCAGTTATACATTGTTTTTCTAAAAAGAAAAACCTTTAAAATAACCCCTGTCTCAAGTTTTGATTTCTGAGCACGCTTTCTTATTCGATTTGTAAAGCTGAATAGAATAAAACAACCACCGTTGTGTTTTTTTGTGATGTTGCTTTGGCAGTAGCAAATAATACCGAATAAAATATATGCGAAGGAGAGATGAATGATTTGGAGAAAACTCATGTTAGGCAAATATTTTGAGAGAAGTTTTGCATCAGTTGTCGTGCTCGTATGCATATTTTTTTTCAACGCGAAGACTAATATTTAGAGGGAATATGTAGAGTTTTGTTATGGTTTTAAACACGAAAAAGAAAATTATGCTTGGCTAATTTTTTGTTTATTTTACCTTCGAAATTATTGTCAGGAATTTCATTTGTATCCCTGCAACACAAGCCTCTTTCACTGTACGACTCCATCGCTCTACAGTGCATTGGCACCAGGTATTGTTGCCGATCCTAGAAACTTCTTCTTCTTCCTCATCACTCTCGGAACTACACGTTCGTAATTTATTCAGTTCTTCCAAAGAAAGTTCTGGTTTGAAATTTAAGGGACTAAGAGCAGATAAGTCAGGGATGTCATCATTTTAGAGCTTGAATCGCTGCGAATTGGATCCATTGCTTACAAATTGACACTGTATTTTCAAAGAAGTAATTTGTTACAGATTTGAAAAGAAATAGAGCTAGAAAAAAGTAGATTCTTTTAGCAAACTGTGTAGCCTGTGTTGTGACTCTTTCACGCGATGCAATTTTTGAACTATAAAACGTCATACTTGAGTTAGAACCCAGCTTTTTTTTTTCTGACGCGCTTTTTCAAAAACGGAGATTTTTAAGAAGTTTGTGTCAACATTAGAGACATTTCCAAAACTCTGAGTTTAATGAAGTAAAGTTTTTCTGTTTTTATAAGTATAAACACGTGGAATTATAAAAAAAAAAAAAAAATTTTTAGACCGAACTTCCCCTTTAATATGTGCTCATTTTCCTTTGATGTTGCCGAAAAATGCATGTCTAATATGTTATATCTTCTTAACCGTTCGTCAATAGCACATGATAATATACATTTTTCTCATCAGCGCTTCAATCTCTGTACATTACAGGAAAGAAATAAACTAAATTTCGCCAAAAAATTTTTGTATATGCACTGCTGACGTCAGCAAAAATCTAAAACAAACTATTTTTTCCATTGTCCTTCTGCCTGAGTGGAATTCTCTACGGGCCTTATCGACTAGTCTATATAATAATACGCTAAATGTGTCTGTCTGTGTGTCTGTGACAGGCAAAGTTGATGTGTTCATTTTTCTTTGATGTTGCCGAAAAATGCATGTCAAATATGTTAATTTTTCTGACGTTACGGCACGAAGTCAATAACACTACTTTAACGTCAATAACCTACATTAAAATAATGAAACCATTACAATGCACCTAAAACTTTGAGGCCAAATAACTTGGAAACGAGGTGGTGACGTCAATGATTTTTCACCGCGTGGGCAACTAGGGACCACCTAGGACCAATTTGGGTAATTTTTACAAACCTGGGTCTTCAAATCCGTTTCGGAATGGACGGGTTGATGACGTCATCAAAAAACTTCAAACACTAATATCTCTGCAACCGTTTGTCATCAATATAGAAAGTGTTGCGGAGCGTGGGACTGAGCCCCCTATGTTCGCAAGCGAAAGATTTTAGATGCCCCTTTCGGTTGAATCGTATAACGAATCGTATAAAAAACAAAGTTCCCACGTGCTCCATGGTAATCGATCAAACGGTTTCATCTTCGCCTTGATGAAACATTTCCTGGAGTTTCTGCATTAGCAGTACCGCAGTGTGTTCCGGACGCAAAATTGCAGTTTCCTGATATATATATTTATTGAAATAATTTCCGTTTCTGTAACTTGAGCCGCACTGGTGTATGCTCACCGGCAGGGTTAAAAAAGTTTATTTCCTGGACGTGCGTACAATATATATAGCTACAATCGTCCACAAAAATATGGCTGTCCATTCCCCCTCAATAATGTTAAGAACTGCCCTTTTTGGCCGAGCAACGTAAACAAATACATGTGACAAAATAACTTGCTAGCTATGTTCTTTTGCTGACTTTGCTAAACTTTATGCTTCTTGGTTTTTCGTATAAAATTGCCAGAGACAACAAATTTTGTGGACGATTGTAGCTAGAAAAAGCTATGTAATGGGACATTCCTACATAGTAGAATATCTCACTCACTGTGTAGTATATGTAAAGCTAGCTAGCTATAGCTAACAAATCTGTCTCATTGAATTTTTCAATGCTAGCTATTTTGTGGATTTTATGCCAGCAAAAATAGCTAATTTTATGCTAGCAACATTGATAGTTTTAGGCCAGCTAAGTAGTCAATTTTATGCTAGCTTTGTAGCTAGTTTTATGCCAGCTATATGGCACTGTTTGTTTATTTTTATGCGAGCTAGCTAACTCTTAAATTTTATTATTATTCCAGCTAAGTCCTCAGTTTTATGCTAGCTAGCTTTAGATATAAGCGAGGCTAAAAGGAGGTTTATTACATGGAAAAGATAGTGATATATCAGCTACATATACATTCTCTTTCTCCATGTTAAACAGAGAAGCCAAATCACAACAAATCGTCGCTTGGTAGCCATGTTTTGTTTTAGTTTGCTCCAAACTTCGTACCTGTACCTTTTATTGTGTTTGTCTCGCTAACTTTGAAGATCTTTTTTGCCAGATGTTGAAACTAACTTGGGGAAGTGAGACGTCAACGGCTAATTTTGTTTAATAAGTTGCGCTACCCACTTCGACCCAGACCTTTTGTCTTTGTTATACAGCTGCGTTAACAAGAAATGACCGCGGCTTTAGTTTGAGTGTCATGAGTCCAAACGCTTACAAGTTGGTCTATCTCAAAATGTCACCTATATGTAAGGGAAATGGCGGAAATTTTATATTCGCCCGCACTATTGACATCAGAAAATGGGCTTCGCTCCGCTCCGCAACAACCCATTCTCTGTTACTTTTTGATGGATCTACAAACTCCTTATGGTATTGATAACTAAATAGTCTATCTGCTAATGTTCTATTAAATCGTTCGACAATACCTTGACTTCTATGTTGGCTGGCTTTTAGTCCAATATTAACATATATCCAATTAAAGGCTTCAGCGGTTTCTTTTGAGCTTTTACTAGTTAGTTGATATGCTGATTTATACCTACTAGCTACATCCACAACACAGAGAGCCTACTTATATGTTTTTCTTTTGTACTTATCATGTGGAAGATACAAGACATCTACCTGGTGTATATCATTGGGTGTAGCATAAATAGAATATGAGGAATTGGATCTCGGAACATACTTTGGTACTGGTAGATATATTTGATACAGTGGTTGTTTCAGTAGCCATTTTTCTGCTTCTTCATTAGTTGTACCAGCTTTTTCAGCCAACTTACTTATTGCACTTCTACCTCTCCAGTAACCAGTATCAGAGTAGTAAATCTGATTGAATTTATCATCCATTCTTATAATATAAGCAGTTAAAAAACATACAGCAATTCATGGCAAACACTACTTTTTTTCTATCGCGTTTTTTAAATTGTGTATTTCATCCATAATAATTTTCTTCCATAGTTGATTTCATTTTATGGTCACGGTTTCTAATACCATTACTTACTTCAAGATAGAGACACTGGAGTTTGCCAAACTCATTTGAATCTATCACGAAACCATCCGTTAATGATTTACTGATAAGTAGTTCGAATTTACCAATAGATGTGATCAACTTGTCTAATAGCTCAACAGTTTTAGCAATCTTTTTGTTATACCTTTTGGAATAAAATGTTAATACAGATGATACAGCAGCTGCTACAGTGGCAACACCTGTCAGGGTAGCCCCAAAAGGTATGCCAACAGCAGTAAAACTACTACCAACACCAGATACTCCTGTTAGTATAGAAATTACAGATGTTGAGGTAGATGCATCGCTTAATCTTTCACGTTTTTTTGAATATTTGGCTGGCTTGCCTTCATACTGCTTTCTTAAATTAATCAAATCTTCAAGATACTTTCTCACGGTGTCAATATGAAATTGATCAGGTGAATTCATTAACGGAGCGGTAAGTAATGTAGGGTATATTTTCTCGGTCATATATATATAGATTATAAAAAATGGCAGAAGGATTTGAACCATTAGATAACGATGAATTTAATAAAACTTTTCATGAATTCGAAGATTATAATGATGATAGTGTATTAAATTTTGATGAAGCATATGATCAGCAAAATGAATTAGAAACAAGATTGAGACAACTGGGTGGAATTGCAATTTCAGAAGAGCGAATGGCTGAAAAAGCAGAATTGGAGAAAGAGATTAGGAACATAAATGAAAGAGTGGAAAAACAAAAAGTTAGGATGGCTAAAACGATAGTATCGAAACTGCATAAAGAATATGTTAAAATAAAAGAAAATAAAAGGGTAAAATTTACAGATGCAGAAGCCGGTAAAATATTGTATTATAAGCTTGAATTTAAAGATAAAAAGATTTTATTCCATAGTACAAAAGGTTTATATAAAGATTTGTTAATTGGGGGACAATTTGCAACCCCAAAAGAGTATAAGAGAATATTAGGTGTAAAATTATTAAGAGAGATGGGTTTTGATCCGAATTCATCTAAATCAGAAAAAAAAGAATTAAGTAATAAGGCTACTGAACTACAGGGAGATTTTAATAATTTAGAATCAGGCCATGCTAATAAGGCTTTGATATTAACATTGATATAGATCTTAGTGAGTTTCTAAAAGCATCAGAGGCATCGAATGGAGTAGATGATTTTACACATACTATAGACACATCCTTTGGTGGTGAAGATATATCCTTTGGTGATGAAAATACATCTCTAATAAATAAGGAATAAAAATCAAGAAATAGTGCATTTAAGAAACTCATAGATAGAATTAAAGCTCTATATTATAGAATAAAGAAAACCAAAAATAGGCTAAAGATGGAGTCTGTAAAGTATAAGGTAATGGAAGATGGTGACGGCTATACTGAGATTCAGATGGAGGAAGTCAGAGATAGAATAGATAAAGAAAATGAAGATCTTAGAAAAAGTAATGAGGATCTCAGTAAGTTAAAAGTTGAATATTCAAATCAAATACAACAAATTAAAGATTCACTTTCACATTTTGTAGATAAGGAAACCGGTACACTAGGCGAAAGGATTAAAAACTTCTTCTGTGAACAAGGTGTAACAATAGTATCAATTCTGACAGCCTTTGGTATGACTATTGGTTTCCTCGTTGAAGCATTAACCGGTGGTGGATCAGCAGCAGTGGCAGCCGGTGGTGGAGGTGGTAATACACCTAGTAGCAAAGGAGGTGCCAAGGAATGGATAAAGAACAAGTTGAAAGCACTCGCTGGTCTACTTGGTAAATTAGCAGGAAAAGCAGCAGCAGCACTACCGGGTATAATAGGATCCGTTGTCGCATGGATACTAAATAGAGCAAAGGATGCCATTGGATGGCTATCGCAAAATGTATGGGCACTTATTACAGGTATAGGTGTGTTAATCTATACATACTTTATGACAAGAAAAAGCGGATAATCTATCTAAAAAATATACCATCATATTGAAAACACAGTAGTTATAGTTAATATTAAAGCTATTTTTTCCTCCTCATGAGTTATTTCACCTGTCGGTACTTCTGACTTTGTATTATCAGTAGTCTTCTTCTTTGGAATTGTAGGATCTATCTTCTTTGGTGGTATAGGATCTAGTTTCTTTTTCTTTGGTGTAGTCGGATCTGGTTTCTTTTCTTTTGGTATAGGTTTTAGATCTGGTTTCTTTTCTGTATTAACTTTAAGATTAGTACCCAAGCTAAAGTCTGATTTTGATACTAGGATTTCATTATTATATTTATTCACTTTCCCAATTCTAAGGTTCATATCACATTATAACATATACACATTATCACCAACAACATAATCTACTTTACTTCTAGCATATTGTAATGTATCCTGGAATCTTTTAATGTCCTCTGCTGTATCCACATGTCTATTAATTATATTTTCAAAGTTATTCAGAATTACTTGTTGACAATCTAATGCTGGACCTGAATTACCCAGAATACTAGATCTTGTCGAAGTTTGAGACGTTAGTAGTAGGTATGAATAGGCTCTAACGGATTCACTAAGCGTACACCAATTGTTGTTAAACCCCTCGAATATTCTATAATCCATCTAGCAAAACTGTTGGAATCATAATATGAATCACCAGGTGTGTTGTTATATTCTGGTCTCTTACTTTGGTATGAACTCATATAGTTTTCATTTCTCCATGTATCATAATTGCTGTCAACACCATATTCTCTACATAATTGCAGATATTTATCTTTAGTGAATGTATTATTACTACCAGAAAATCCTTGTTGATATGGTAGATAGGCTTCCAGTATTTTAAATATACGTCTAATGTGATAATAAACATGGAATCTGTATATGCTTTTAGCCAAATGATGATCTGAATTTAAATGCTCGGGTGATATTCCACATACCCTTGTTGATAGAAATACTGCAAAATTTAATTGGGTCTGCCATAGTTTGAATGGGTTGGTTTTCCAGTTGTTAAGTGTTGGATCTCCTGCCCTAACTGCTCCTACCTCATAGTTGGTAAATATGTTTGGAAACTTACTCTGGAAACTCTCAATATCACATACGTTCTCCGAAACCATTATATTCTGTATGTATAGGTCCTTGCTTTGATTTGTTGTAGGTATTTTCCACCGTTTGGTTCATAAAACCCGGATATTTTAGGATCGTATTTATAAATTCTATTCATTATATTATATCGCTCAGAAAATGTATATTGTAATAGATGACATTTCAAAAGGTACACATTTGCAAAAACCTATCGACAATAGAAATAATAGTAAAAGAATTGGTTTAGTTAGAGCGCATTTGGTTTACACGTTTTACAACATTGAAAAAGACGAGAAGATGTATCTAACAAATGGTAAAAACATTACAGTTAAAAAAGGGTTCTATAGTATTAATGATATTTTAAGATATATCAGCAGTAATATAAATTATAGTACATTAACTGGAAAATCTATAATTGGAGGTGGAATAAAAAAGTTTGATCACTATCTTGGCAATATATTAGGAGTAAGTAATAATAATTACGTTGATCTGCTGCTATCTAAAAAATCATTTACTTTCTCTACTGATGCTCTCTCTACAACAGACCTCCATAATTGGATTCCATCCAATACCCTTCAAACTGGACCCTTCATAAAAGATGTCTCATTTGGTGATACAATAATATTCGAGCCAACTAATTTTTTAAATACAAAACTATGAGAAATGGTATAATAGATTATATTAAAGTTGAGCTACGAGGTAATGACAGAAATATTATAAACAGTAATTTACCTACATCGTTGGTTCTACATATTATTTAACTTTTTCTATTGTATAAATATATAATGACAACCACAGGAGAAAAACTAAAACCTAATAGATCACTTAGAAATGCGTTTGGAATTAAAGGGGATAGACAGAAAATTGTTGTAACTAATAATCCAACTACTATTGGAGTAAATGAGATGTTAAATGTACGGTTTCCAAATTTGACGGATATGGATGTCATAGTTCCAGGAACAACCAAGTTGACATTTGACATAACTCTTAATTCAACCGATGATTTGAACAGAACAGTGGTTAAAAATATTGGAAGGGCTATTATTAAGAAAGAAGTTATAAAAATAGAGGGTAATGAAATACTTAGTATTGATGATAGTGACACACTTGACACATATTATGATTTATGGATGGCATACGCTGAAAGACGAAATGCTATATTCCAAGGTATTGTTACTAAAGGAAATGGACAAGCTGAAATTGCTATTAAATATCGAATTAATGCAGGAGACAAAGTGGCCAATACTGGAGATGAAGCAATATCTACAGCATTTGGTAATAAGTTTTGTATTCCACTAGATTTTGAAATGCTGGAAAGTTCTATGCCCTTCTATCAGTCTGGACTAGCGGGTAGGCTTTCATACGAACTAACGTTTAATGAATACAATAAAGTGATTAAGAGTGATAAGATGGGTGCCACATACGCAATTAGCAACATCTCATTGGAGTTTGATGTAATATCTAATTCAAGATTGGCATTTGAAATCAAAACTGAATATATGAAGACAAGTATTTTGTATGACCGAATTTTAAGACACAGACATGTTGTTCTAAAAGAAAACACACCAGCCAAGAGTCTAAAAGGTATTCTAATGCTGTTTACAAAAGAGACTGATTGGGCAAGAGACACTGAAAAATTGAAATAAAGAAACACTTTGGTGCTGGTAGATTGAAACAACATGGCGCAGCACAACATGAGTTAAATATATCTGATATGAGAATGGTAGATTATTACACAAAACAATTTGGATTGTGGTTGGATTTCAGATCATCCGATGATAACACACTACATGGAACAGGTAGACGTATTGAGAATGCTTTAGAAGGTATTACTCTTGCTATTACAAAGACGGCTGGAGCTGGTGGTAATCTGCAGTGTTATATCTATCTATTTATGGACGCCCAAATTAACATTTTAAATGGTGCATTTGTTATGTACTAAATATATATATGGACCAAAATTTCCTCATAGTGCATTTTTTGTTGGTGCAACCGCATGCGGTAAAACCGAATACTTATTAAAACTACTTGAAACTAAATATAAATACCATTTTGAATATATTGTTATTCTATGTCCAACAATTTTATATAATAAGACATACCTTTCAAGAAAGTGGTTACTCGATGATAAAAACTTACTTATTGTTTCTGATGTAGAACGTAAATTAAATGAATGGATTAGACGATGCACCAATGATTTTAAAGATCATGAAACCTTATTTATAATAGACGATTGTTCTGCTGAAGGTGAAATAAATAAAAAAACGTGATGCGCTATCAGAACTTGCATTCTCTGGTAGACATAGAAATCACTCCCTATGGGTACTAACACAAAAGTATAATTCGGTTTCAAAAAACGTTAGAGAACAAGTTAAATGGCTTTGCTTGTTCTTCACCAAAGATAGAGATAGTTTTGAAGATGTTGTGCCAGATAAGAATGAACGAGATAGATTGAGAACACTCCTGCAAAATCTGCCATATTCTAAACTTATACTGAAGTGTTACCAGCCAACTAGTTATTATTTGTTAAAATCCTGCTAAAATTTGTTGATAAACTAGTTATACGCTAGTTATAATTTTATTAATTAATAATATAATGACTGAATACGCTAACTTTTATCATTAGCAATTTTTTTTGCAATTATATATCCATGTTATAAGTTGCGTAAGATTTTCTATTATTTAAATACTTGATCAACTAACTAATTTAGAACAGAATGTTGCCAGAGAAATAAAACCTAAAAGAAATGGCAGAAGAAAAAAAAATAGAACAGCCATTAATTGGAGAACCAATGGAAGTGGATCCTGAAAAAAGGAATAGACTGATTAATTAATTGTGTGCTATTAGGCAATTCTAAACAACATCTAGGTAAAGAATACACTGAACAACAAATAATGGAGATGAATATGTCAATAATATGTCAACAAGATATGAGAGCAAATTAAGTGGCCGGATGACTAAATCATTAGGAAAATCAATAATTGGTTTATATTCTAATATAGCATGTGGGTCTTTAGGTATGGAAAATAAAAAGGAACTAAATGATGATCTAGAGAATGATCCATTTCTTAATACTGCTTTACAGAGATTTACTTGTGATATGTACTATCAATTTGGTGCAATGCTAGCGCCAGTTAGTGTAGCCATGATTACAGGTAGACATTATGTAAAAAATTCTAGCGCTAATAGTAGTAATAATGGAAGAGCAGCAAATAGTGGAACCAACAGCAGCAGTAGCAACAGTAGTGGAGGAGCAGAAAGTAACAAAACAGAAGAACCCCCTAAGAGTTGAACAGGGTAAAAAGCTTTTTGAACATAATCGTCGTAAAAAAGAAGAATTAAAAAGACTCAATGATAGTATAACTAAGCAAGAAGAACACCATGTTGAAAAACAAAACAAATAATTACCAGTATGTGGTTGTTGGTGCAGGCATATTGATAATAGGTGGATATATTGCGTATAGCCAAATAAAAAAGAAAGTACCAGTATTACAACACAAACCACAGTCAATTGAAGAACCAGAACGGTCAAAAGTAGTTATCAAAAAACCTATATATCTTTAGTATGGAATAACTTTTTCTATACCATAATATATAATGAGTACTGCGGATTACACTAAAAATATAAAAGAAAGCCTGTATCATGGAGCTGTCGTTTATGGACTAGCTGTTGGATACACAATGCTCGGAAAATCACTGTTTAAAATGACACCACCATCTCTTAGTAAATTTGATATAGAGGATACTGTTAAATTGGTAGTTGTTGTTGCTGCTGCTGATATGACCAAGGAATATCTAGTGAAGCAAAAAATAATCCTGATAATATATAAGATGGCTAGCTTAGCAATGATGGGTATTGGTGCTATTGTGAACGCTCTTGCTTTCTCAGGTAGTAATTTCCTTTTTAGTGCATTAACGGGAAGTGATGAAGAGAGAAAAAGACATGACTTGGCAGTTGAAACAATGCAAAAGGCTCAAGTAGCATGGGCTGAAAAAAGACAAAAACGAATTGATACATAAATAATGAAATAAGAAAGGAAAACTTATCAGAAAAAAGGTTTAATGATTTAAATATTGCAATGAAGAGATATTATGTTCTTACTGGTCTTCCAGAACTACCACCAGAACCTAAATTATCAGACTTCTATAAACCATCAGAATCACAGAAATATAGGGAATTAGGATTTATTGTTGCTAGTATGACTATGGTTGGTGGTGGTATTTATTGGTATGAAAAAAGAAAGAAATAATAATATATTGTTATTTGGAAGACTATTGTATTTACAGTTATTGTAGACAATGTAATGGATTATCGAATGATGTAAACCCTTATTATAAAAAAATTAATAGTAATTACATATATTGGGCAACATGTAGTGAGTGTGGATGTGTGATATTTTTGATAGAATATAATGGAAGGTATTTAAGAAAATAACATTATCTGTAGTTATTATATCCTTATTATAGGATCAAAGATGGAGAAAGCAAAAGAAATCAAAAAATGGGTTACAGGGGAAGTTTTACCATCAATAAGGAAAACTGGAAAGTATGAGAAAAAGAAATTCAAGATGTTGGCCTATACTATTGAATCAGAATATGATCTACATTCAAAAGTTGTCAAATATATTAGAAACCATTACCCTGAGGTAATTATGTCTGTATCATTGGGTGAAAACCAAATAAATAGTGACATGAGAATAAGATCATACAATTTGGGTTATCAAAAAGTGCACCAGATATGGTAATACAAAATTTCCACATGATATATCCAGAATTTGTAATTGAATTTAAAACACCGAAAGGAAATGGTCAATTGTCTGATAATCAGAGAGTGGTGTTACAAAAGTATAAATTGAATGGATACAAGATACTGGTAAGCAATAATTATGATGAAATTATAACAGAGATTGTCAAATACTTCTATGAGGTGAGAATCAAATGTGAATATTGTTACAGGACATTTAAATCACAAGAAACATTGAGCAAACATCTAAAGCACATACATTTAAATGAATATAGCTATTGTACATTATAATGAGAGATTGGTATTGTACAATCTGTAAAAGTGGTATAAACTATAAATCAAATGGGAGGCATCAACATTTACAAACAAATAAGCACCAGGTAAATAAAAACAGAATTGTGAAAATAATAAAAGAAAATTATAAGAGATTACTATATGAGAGGAGTTTGAATAAGAATGAGCGCGTATAGTTGTTATTATAATATATCGCTTTATTATTATAATGGATTGTTTTTGTGGAATGTTTAAAATATTTGTTATTATAAAATGGTAATATGGATATAAAGAAATACCAATATATAATCATATAATGAATCAAATAATTTGCAAGCCTAATAATATAATGATGAGTGAGAGAGATCTCAAAAAACTAAGCAAGGCTGAGCTAATTAATTTAATACGTGGTAAAAAAACCACTGATGAGAAGCCTGGGTATATAAGAAGCCCAAAGACTAATAGATGGATCAAGATAGATGGTCCTGCATATAAAAAGCTTAATAAACCAGCACCCAGACCCACTAAACCAACACCAACACCCAGACCCACTAAACCTGTACCAGCACCAAGACCCATAAAACCAGTACCAGCACCCAGACTCACTAAACCTGTACCAGCACCAAGGAAACCTGTTCCAACCCCAATAATACAACTTGATAGTGCATTTCAGATGTCAACTAAATCATTTGAGGTTAGAATTAAAAATAATATGGATCCATTAAAACAATTAGAATCCACAAGAAATAATATATCTGGTATTTTAAATAGAGAATTGGTGAAATTAAAAGTTTTCAAATATGTGGAAACATTGAAAATAACATTTGTAAAGCCTCTTAATGCAAATGATATGGTGTTTAAAACTGCATACTTTAAAAATAGAGTATACACTGTCACAAATGAAAATGATATCCATTATGCTATAAATCTATCATCCCAGCAAATAATAAATCTTATCAACCAATGGATTTCTGAAGGATCTGGATGGACTATTGAATCAGTAGATTCACATTTTTTGAATTTAACACTATACGATCCACTAAACGGATCAAGTTATATAGAACTACCAGAAGAATACAAAATACAAATAATGCATGTTTTAGATGGTGCGACAGTAATTCACAGAGAACTAAAAAATCTGATAAAAGACATGTGGATGAATTGAACTATGGTGGTATTGAATTTCCTGTAACCATCAAACAGTATAATAAAATTGAAAAACAGAATTATATCAGAATAAATGTATTTGGTTATGAGGATACACAAACATATCCAATATATGTATCAAAAGAGAAATACGACAACAGTATGTCACTAATATTAATAACAAAGGATGAATACAAACATTATGTACTAATTGATGATTTTAACAGTTTCATGTACAATAAAACAAAACATAGGGAAAGAAAACACTTCTGTATGTACTGTCTACAATGTTTCTCTACTAAAAAATATTGGACAATCATATTGAAATTTGTATGGTGATAAATGGTAAACAAGCCATAAATATGCCAAACGAGGGCGAGAACAGATTAAAATTTCCAAACTACCATAAACAATTAGAGGCACCATTTGTAATATATGCAGATTTTGAAGCCATCACTGAGAAAGTACATGGATGTGCACCTAAAAACAGTAAATCATACACAGAAGCATACCAGAAACATGTGGATTGTGGATATGGTTATAAGGTGGTATGTAGATATGATGAGAAATATAGCAAACCATTAAAAATATATAGGGGTCCAGATGCCGTATACAAATTTATGGAAGAAATGATAAAGGAAGCCAAATATTGTAAATACATTAAAAACAAACATTTTAAACAGGATATGATAATGTCAAAAACCGATATCAAAAATTTTAAATCAGCAGATAGTTGCCACATATGTAATAAAAATATATTGAGACAGATATTAAAGTTAGAGATCATTGCCATGTAACAGGTAGATATTGAGGATCAGCACATAATGATTGTAATTTAAGTTATAGATTAACAGACAAAGTACCAGCAGTTTTCCATAATTTGAGAGGATATGATAGCCATTTTATTATGCAACAGATTGATAAAATCGTTAAAAACATTCGTATAAAAATAAATGGGGAGAACTCAAAGAAATGGACATCAACGTAATTCCAAACAATATGGAAAAATATATAGCATTCATGTTAAGTAGTCAGTTGAAATTTATTGATAGTTTCCAGTTTATGAGTTCTAGTTTGGAAAAATTAGCAGATAACCTTCCAAAAACATCATTTAAATAAAAGAAAGAGGAGTTTGGTGATAAAAAGAAATTTGAACTAATGACTAAAAAAAGTGTATATCCCTACGATTATATGGATTCATTTGAGAAATTTGATGAGACAAAATTACCATACCAAAAAGATTTTTACAGTTTACTAATTGATGAATATATCACCGATGAGCAATATAAGCATGCTAAAACAGTCTGGAAGAAGTTTGAATTAAAAACAATGGGAGAATACCATGATCTATATCTAAAATCCGATGTATTACTATTGGCAGATATATTTGAAAACTTTAGGGCTACATGTTTAGAATATTATAAATTAGATCCATGTCTTTATTATACATCTCCAGGATTATCTTGGGATTCAATGCTGAAAATGACAAAAGTAGAACTTGAATTGATGACAGATATTGACATGTTTTTATTTATTGAAAAGGGATTAGAAAGTGGTGTATCATATATTGCTAACAGATATGGTAAGGCCAATAATAAGTACATTGATAATTATGATAAGGATATGCCATCGAAGTATCTAATGTATGTGGATGCTAACAATCTATACGGTTATGGAATGTCACAATATCTACCAACTGGTGGATTTAGATGGTTACAAGAAAGGGAAATAAAAAAATGTAATCTAGCTGATTATAAACCAGAAAGTAGTAAAGGACTAATATTAGAAGTTGATTTAGGATATCCAAAGGAACTACATAACCTACATAATGATTATCCATTAGCTCCGGAGAAAATAAATGTTCTTAAAAATATGTTATCAGACTATTGTAAAAAAATCAATAAAAGAACAATATAATATATCAGTAGGTGATGCAAATAAATTAATACCAACATTAGGTAAAAAAGAGAAATACGTATTACATTATCGAAATCTACAATTATATATATCATTGGGAATAAAAATCAAAAAAAGTACATCGTGTATTAGAATTTGATCAGAGCCCTTGGTTGAAAAAATATATTGATTTCAATACTAATAAAGAACTAATTGTAAAAATGCTTTTGAAAAAGATTTCTTCAAACTTATGAATAACAGTGTATTTGGAAAAACTATGAAAAACATAAGAAAACGTGTAAAATGTAGAACTTGTAACCGATAAAGCCAAACTGAGGAAATTAACCTCAAAACCAACCTTTGAATCATCAAAAATATTCAACGAGGACCTTGTGGCTGTACATAGAATTAAGGAGACACTAACCCTAAACAGACCTGCATATGTAGGAATGTGTATTCTCGATTTATCCAAAACATTAATGTACTATTTCCACTACAATTATATCAAAAAGAAATACAAAAATAATGCGAAACAACTATTCACAGATACTGATTCCCTAACATATGAAATTACAACATATGATGCATATGTGGATTTCTGGAATGATAAAGATAAATTTGACAATAGTGACTACCAAGAAACATCACCATTCTATAATACATCAAATAAGAAAATTATTGGTAAAATGAAAGATGAGGCAGCAGGTGTTCCAATAGTTGAATTCGTGGGATTGAAATCAAAATTGTATAGCTATATTAAAGATGACAACAAATGTGGTAAAACTGCCAAGGGTGTTAAAAAGAACATTATCAAAAACATAATCAAACATGAAGACTATAGAAATGTATTATTTGAAAACAAACAATTATGCCATAAAATAAAAACGATCAGAAGTCAAGATATCACTCAGTTGTTTTGATGACAAGAGATATATCCTATAAGATGGTAAAAACAGTTATGCATATGGACATTATAGCATTTGAACTTTTTCTATTCCTTATATTAGAGACATCAAATGGTATTACTTTTTCTATACCTTATTTTAGAGACATCAATTATAGACATCCAATGACATACACAGACCCTCTGCAACACCATAAACATACCCTTACAGACCTTCCAAAACAGCAAAAAATAGCACTTTACACGTAAATGGCCATACGTGTATTGTAATATCTCCAAAACACCATATGCGGGTACGAGCACAGTTTTACATGTGACGTCATAGAGCGAAGCTGAAGGGTGTACAAGTAGTCATAGACATAGAGGTGTGAGCAAAGTTTTAATTTACTAAAACTGTGCTCGTACCCCCATGCCTATAACTATTCGCACGAACTGAAACTCGAATCATTCCACCGCAGGGTCTCCATTATTGACCCAGGAGATGAGAAGTTACTTACAATAACTGCCATAAAAAAGATTAGAGCTTGTCTGTTTGTGCGTAAATGTCTTGATAATAATGTTTGTGTTGGGTTCAAAAATCACTTTGATATTATAAGTAACAGTTGTACACGGAATAACCAACGTCTCTTAAGATTGCCAAAATTAAAACGCGAATATTATCGTGGATTATTACAAAACTATATAATGAATTGAATGTGAATATTGAAAAACCGAAAATTTTGTCGAATTTAAGAAATTATTGATGGAAGCATTTTCCTAAATTTTACATGTTCTTTTTGTTTCTAAATAACTTTGTTCCTGCTTTTTTCTAATACTTTTTCTTGGCTGTGCGTGTTAGTGGCCTACACCTATAGAGGTGTTTGAATTATTTCTTCTATTTGAATTTTTTTCTCAATTCCTACTATGTTCCTGTCTTACATCATAATCGTTAAGTACAGCCTTGCTCGCATTCTTTCATTTCTACCTGATTTTAATGTATACTAATCGCTAACATATTTTTTTATGCATTTATAAATATATATTTTTATCATTATTTATCTTATACACAGGGCCTCTATTAATAGCGGTTTATTTTTTAAATTGACGGTAGCCACTCTGTATAAATATGTTTTAAATAAATAAATAAATAAATAAATAAACTAGATAATTACATTACCTGCACAGCGGTATTATTAACTGGTTTAAGGAACGGAATACGAGGTGTTGTAATTCGTAGAATGCCATCATCATAACTTGTTAATCGTATGCCTTGTTCTCTGTCAATTATTACGGTATCACCGGCTGTTGCTCCAAACGGGAAAAAATCAGAAATTGGTAGCATCGATACTGTGGAAAATATTGCGTACAACATCAAAAACTTAATGAAAAATTCCACCATGGTGTTGAAAATTCAATGCTATTGGGTTTTCTTAGATAACTTTAATGCATCGATTTTCTAAAAATAATGTAAATTACTGAATACTTGATAGCCGTTAACCTTTTCAGGTCGGTGTTGGGAGTGAAAGTGAGGTGGTATTTTTGTGTATTGCTTTGGAACTGGTTTTTAATATTCATTTTTTATTTATTTATTTTTTAATTACTCTTCATTATAACACTGCTAACATATAATTTTTAATTTAAACATCGCCGAACAGCAATCTCTAGAAAGGGAATTTGGCGCAATGGTAGTTTTTTGGGTATCTTCGCAATTCAAAAAGGTGCAACTTTTCTGCGGCTATCTTGTAGACCCAATTTAAGTAATTTCTTTAGCAAAAAAACAATTAACTTGGGTTGCTTACGCAGTCAAAGTTAATTGACTTAACTATTTTTTGCAAATTGAACTGTTGAAGTATTAGAATAAACCTTTTAACAAATTATGATATGGAAATCCCTTAATTTGGAAATATGTTAAGTATTTTCTTATTAACTAAAAAACTCTGTGCAGGCTTTTAATTAAATCTTTGTATTACTAATACCCTTATTGTATCTGCCTTTTCAAAATAGCCTGTTGTAGGTTATTTTGTACCCCCTGCAGATTATTTATTTGTGTTTACAGGCGAACAAGGATGCACGAAATACCGATGCTAAAAATATGTAGGTTGGGAGAACTCCTCTGGCATATTCCCCCGATTAACAACTAGTCTTTTATATGAATACAGTAGTCTCTCTAATTAATTAGAGGTGTTCCCTGTATCTCTACTTCTTTTTTAAGATTTTTTAAAGTTGGAGAACTGATCCATACAAAAAGAGATAAAAAATAATCAAATAACCGTGAAAGATAGGGACTTGAAGTCTTGGTTTATTCTTATGGTTTAAGAAAAACCATAAACTAATTGATATATAAACAAGAAATAAAAAAAGTATTAAATTGTACTATTTCTATATGTTTATAACAGCAACGACAAAAAACAATAGCAGTTGTATCTTTTGCAGGTACCCGTTAATTGTAAAGAAAAAGATTCAGAAATACCCATTCTGTGTATAAAAATGTGTCCGTTAATCGAAGTGTCTGCTAATACCTTGCTGGCTTTTTAGAATGTTTTCTATGAGATTTTAATTACAATTCAGCCGGTGTAATGAAATCTATCCGTTAATCAGAGGCATCCTCCTTTTGGAGTTTCTGTTAATTAGAGACTACTATAAGGTCGTGCTACGAATGCGCGAAATATGTACACACGAAATAGCAAATTCGACATATTTTCTACGCACGAAAATTATTGGATTTTCCAACGGTCTATCGAGGATTTCTATAATAATAGTAATCCAGTGTCGGAAAAAAGTTTTGCAGATATAAGGACGCAGGAACTATTTATCACAGGTTTGTACATAATTAAGTGCAGGACTCTCTATCTGTGATCCAAAACTAGTATAATCCACGAAAGATGGATTTCATGCACGGGTTAAAGAATTGTGTATAAAAAAACATGACGCAATTTGACGAAGTTACTTTCGAAACAATTTTAAATATGATGTAACAACATTTTTTTCCGCTTTGTGTTTATGTAGGGTAGAAAAGTTATTTTTAATGGTTTTCTTTCATCAATAGCTTGATTATATCCGCAACTAACTTTCCATACCACTTCTATCACTTTTTCCTGAACAAAAATTTAATTATTATTGAAATTATTTACCAAGGATAGCCTCTTCAGTTCCTATTGGTACTGCTATCAACGAGGGTCCTAGCGCATTTAAAGCTCCCATTTGAGCTACGAAAGTCGTGCAAGCACAGGAATCGCTCAACTAGACAACCGCCTAAGATATCAATCCTATTCTCATGCTGAACGCTAAGCAGAAAGGATAGATTCACACTTTTATAGTCTCTGGCATGACTCGGCCGGGGTTTGAACCCAAGAACTCCCGCACTGGAAGCGAACGCTATACCACCAGGCTATCAGTCGGTAGCTTTAAATTAAATTAGCGCTGTATTTAATGACGTGGAGCGTGTTACAATAACAAGTGGCTTGACCTGTAAATACAAATTATATTTATTACAGTTGTTTTGTACGTAGTTTTTGTTCAATCTGATTTTATTTTTGATAAAAAAAATAACTATTTTGATTTTGTTCAGTCTCAAAATATGCTTTCCTGTGCTTAAATTTTATGGTATCTCAGCCTACAATGCTTATAATAGGCTTGGTTCTCACCAGGCACTAAAGAGCGATATCTCTGTTTTTTTCATAAGTGGGAATCAGTTTCAACGCTCCTTAGTGCTTATTGTCGCTCATTAGTGCTGTTTTTCGAGCACTAACGAGCACTAAGATTCTAGTGCTCGTTTTATTGTTTTCTTCTGAGATCAAAGGTAGTAATGCAATTAAATATTGTCAACAAAAGAAATCAGCATGTATTAAATTGTCCATTATAACTTACAAAACCATTAACATTTCTTTATTAACTTTTTATTCGCCATATTAAAATTAAAGTATAATTGTTGAATTTCGCGAGGGTATTATATGCAACTTTTGCACTGCAGTGGGTCCGAAATTAAAAAGGGGTCTTAATAGAGAGCTTACATTATATTTAATGAAATTATCAAATGTCGATAAATGATGATTCAAAAAAGATGTGCGAGCTCAGGAGTAGGAATAAACAGAGGGAAGGGTGACGAAGAGTTGGAGAATTCATTAAGAAGTAGCAACATAGTGGTGTGGGAAATAGAAAACATGGATTGCTTTATTTGGTTCAATGACGTGACTACAGTGTAACATTGTTCTTGATTCTCTTTTTCTTGCATTCTACAATGTTGTTTTATCCATTATAGGCCAAATAGAATTGGCTGGGGTCCAAGCGCCGGGTAAGGATAAGAAAATAATTAACAAACGCTCTTAAATAATAATTCTACTTTTTGTTACATAACTCCAAACACGGTAATAATCTTGATAACCCTCCCCCACCCCCCCACCCCCCCACCCCTCTCCTTTCTCTTCCCTCCCATACATAACAGCCTGCCCAAAATGGAAACACAATTCGTCATAGTTATAGTATGTCATATAAGGAATGATAACAACGGATTGTTACTTATGTAAGTACTTCTTACGTGACTTACCAACATCCAATGACTTCGGGGTTCTGGTTCGAATATCAAAATAAAAATCATATAACCTATCGTCTGTTTTTTACAAATTTCGTATAAATAACTGAAAAACTTTCGGTTAAATTTCAAGAAATCAGGAACTCGGGTTAAGCACATGTCAATAATTTTAGTATGATTCCTTTTGATGAAATAAAATTATATTGCAACCTTCGAGTTATAGGCATTATCCTAAGGGACTATTTTTCATTAATTACAGGGATTGCAAAGAATTTTTAGGGGTAGGTTTGAGTAAAAGCTAATATCTGAGGTTCTGGAAGGTATGAATCCTTAAAGTTTCGCATGCAGTTTTCGAATAGATAGATATGAAAACTCTGTCGTAACTATACAAAGAAAAAGTAATTGAAAAAACTGGCAGAAATCAATGTTTTAAAGTCAGAAATAGAGTACTCAATTAAATTAAATTCAGTTTTAAAGCAATCCTACAAAACAAGAAAATATCAACGAACCTACTCACTGAATGCTTTCCTCCTCAACTGCCTTTCAATTTGTTATCTGCCGAAAAGTTAATGCATGGGAATAATACCAAATTAAACAGCAGTTAATTAAGAAGGCGCTAAAGCCTTGTACACATGCGCAAAAAATTGTGTACGCATGTCATGCAAATGATTTTTGATACGATTAAAAAAATAAAAAGTAGGCGCATAACATTCACAGATAGTTTAAACCAAGACCTTAGACATCGTGAACGATATGAAAGGTTTTAAATGATTATGAAGTATACATACACAGTTTTGCTGCTACGAATTCGCGAAAAAAAAAGACGATCAGAAAAAATAAGGGAAACCTACATGTTTGAGCACAATTTTACAAACAAGAAAATAGTGCTGTTATTATATTATACCTGCTGCAAGAAATTAAGTTAAATGATAGACAATCCTTTTTTCTTTTTATGGCCTTTAATTCGCTGTTAAGCTGTGACGTGCGGGAATTGACGCATGCGTAGAATTGTTAGCAAAAAACGTTTTTTAAATATTCGCGCCTAACAGTGAGAAGAATTGCTGTACGAATAAATTAGGAGCGATCACACATGTGAACATATGCGACAAATTGTTGTCAACAGTGTAAACCAGGTTTAAAAGCTAAAGAATTGAGCCTTAAAACAGACTATAATGAGGAGATGTGTTTTCTCAAAGGATTTAATAAGAGCCTTTAATGATTACTTATTAAAAAAGGCGCTGCTGAAACCTAAATTAGGCTTGTAATCTAAAGACACGATGTAAAGACACAAATATGCCAAATATGCAACTTGTAATGCCTTTAAAGGTTTTTTATTCAAATATCGTAAGATATAAACATGGATAATAATGAAAGACTGCCAAATAATGTGACAACCTTATTTTCAGGCCCTTTTAGTTTCAAGGAAAAAGTCCCTGGTACAATTCTTGTTCATGCAATTGGCCGACACAACGGAACTAACATGTGTGTTGTTACGCAGCGAGTTCGATTACTTGGTTATCCTATGCTGAGATAACCAAGGCGAAGCAATATGGCGTCAATTGAGTCACAGATTTCGACGGCTGAGTTTCCAAGTTATTTTGGATCTTGTAGCCTTTCGAAATTTATATACCATAAGGAATTTAGATAGTTTCGATAAATTCATAAGCTAGCTAAGTACATTGTTTCGTTATATGCGAACGTCGACCTTGAAATTAAATGAAACGGATTATGCTGATATCAGTAAAATTTAGCGTGGTTTATGTCGCAAGTGTATCCAAATAACCTTAGTCCTAAAGAAATCTTTTGACTGGAAGGTAAATGTAAGTCTGATGAGTAAAAAATAATTGAAGATACTCAATTACAGGGAGGTGTGTATTATTGCAATTATTTCTCAATTTTATTTACATATACTTGCACGTAATCCACTGGTGATCCTCGCTTAGGCTTCATTTCATTACGCGAATGATTATAGAATTAATTTTTCCAACATATTTGTCAGCGAGTTACAAATGGTATGTAGCTTTTTGTCACCCTCGTCCCCAGGGTTTTTTGCCTTTTGGTTATGAGAGAAGACGTCGGAAAATACCCTAGTGTCGTTGACCAGATTTTGAAATATGTTTGGCTTTCACATTTTCGCCTAATTATGATGATTTTTTTCCTTAGTCAGCACTTTTTCAGGTTAATAATAAAATGGTGCATGAAGCCGTGATCTATCAGTTTTGTAAGCAAAACTTTATAAAGCTAGCAAAATTTATGAAAAACGTTTTGGTGTTACTTCGTTAGATTTATTTAAACATAACTGAAAAGAGTCTTGGAACTGCGTTGTACATTAAGAAAGAATAGTAGACTGCTGAAATAATGAAAAAAACATCCCTGTCTTCTAGCAAGTGTTTGTAGCTAGCTAAAACAAGGTTGTTAACACGTAGTAGGTGATGAAAATCCTACTGCAGACCTGTTGATAACAGCTATCGTTATGTCTTTTAGCTTGGTACTTTACATTTAGTTATTAGCTTACTCAACTTTTTCTACGTTTGCAATTTACGATAGAATTATTCCTCCGTAAAACGCAATAGCAACGTATCTGTTTGAAATCACATGCACAGGAATAAATCCTACAAATATGTATATTTCTGGGGACCCTATCTGCAAAAATTTATCAAATATTCACTTAAATTAATAAATTTATCCAAGAAGAAGAATATAATAAAACTTAGAGAAGGGGGAACCTAGTGTCTCTGAGAAATCTATGAATTTCAATAATACCTTAACCGTATTTATGCAGAGGTAGGTAAAATCAACCCACTCCAGCACACCTTTTTTAAAACTTGAAAGACGCTTATTGCAGTTACCAAGATAATTTTTCTTGTATATTTTATTCGTGAGACAATACAATATGTTATGCTGAAACATAAAATAATTTTTTTTTCGTGCGAGAACATCATTTTGTGATTCTTTTCGCCTGAAAAAACTTTCGCAAATCTACAAATTGAAAAATATTTATAAAAAATTTGCGATTTGTGGTTTATAAGTCTAAATAACTGTTGTTCCTAATTTTGGCATTTTAAGACCGGTTACAGAAGAATTTCCCATTGATTTCTTAACAATAATAAAGTTTAAATAAACAATTTATAAAAACCTTATTCCGCAAAATAAAATTGGTGTGTGACCATATTAACTGGACGGCGAAAAAACAGGTTCGTGCCTGTGTTTTTATTGAAAAAAAAGTTGTGGGAAAGTTACATTTTTAAAATGACAGTAAAAATGCTGCATCGATATGAACGCTAAACTGGATCTGGGACATGCTGTTTATTTGTAATAAGGTATGTAGCGTGGTTTACCTGCATTTAATTGCCCAATCTGGTCAACGTCAAGAAGACTTTATCGCTGTAACCGTTGCACTGAATTTGTGATACACTGTATACCAACACTAAATGTCCCCAAACCGGTTGTGCAACATGGTCTACCTGCATTTAATTCCTCAATCTAGTGTTCAACTGCAGATCACCTATCTATTCGCTATATATAAGGCAAAGTTTATTTTCGTCCTAAATTTAGATCAATTGATGCTACAAAATCAATTGTCGCAAAGCGGTTAACCTAACTCAGAAAAATCATTTCCATGCTATATAATTTTAAATTACACCATATTAGGAAATAAGTTTCCAGTACTTTGTTGCCTAATGCTATATCCGCTTCTTTAAATCCCTGCTGCCGGAAGATTCCAAAAACTTATAACTATATCATAACTACTCTTTGAAATATTAGATAACATAAAATAAATTAAATAAATTAAATAAATTACCACTGCACAGTTGCAGCTTAGTAAAAATTAGATTAATAAAAATAACGGAAAAAAAATAATTCCGGCTAGGATAAAACGCTCTTATACCAAACTTATAGGCTAGCTAGCTAACTGGCTTTTTAGGATGCTCCTTCGAAATCTATGTTCGTAGCTAAAATCTTAAAATTTGAGCGTTCAAGATATGTATGTGGCTTTGAGGAGAAGAACACGGCGGGCAAATCGGGCCATCAAAATACGCAATTTAAGAATGCGGACCTTATGTACCAAATCATAGCCGGCAAACTTGTGTCAGTTTACATGAAGAATCCGCCATTGACTCTCCGTCGCATAAAAAAAATAAAAACTGCAGATCAGCGCGGAAAAATATGTAAACAGTACACGCGAAGGAGAACATCTTTTCAAATCAAAATGGCTGCATACAGTTACAGTCAGACAGAGCGCTTGGCAGAGGCAAGAATAGATATCAAAGAAATACTTTCGAATTGTAAAAATGGTTTAATAAATGATGGTTACTATTTGTTTACGATTCTTCGATTGTTACTTGGACTACTCAAAGAAAAAAAAAGAAGAAATTATCGTGTTTGTTGTGTTTTCGGATGGTGTGTGTGGCTGTAGTAGTTTATAGTGGTACAAAATTTAGTATAAAATTTTATTTCATGGCTTACTCAACAATGAAAATTTATTGATGGGTGGTCACTTGCTGAGGTAAGGATTTAGAAAAATATAAGCATTAATCTCGCACAATGATTTTTCTTGTAGGGTAGTCAACTAACCCCTAAAACATATAAAAATATACACACAAAAGTTAACCTAGTTTCAAACATAAATATATACAATAAAAAAAAGTCTTTCCAGAAAGAAACTTTGTATACGTCAAGAAAAGAGAAAAAATAGTTTCGCAGGTTTTATCCGCAACAGACTATCTTTGAAAACGAACGTATATATGTAAAAAGCTGTAACGACATGCCATAAATGTCATCCTAGCAAAATGTGTGAGAAATAAAAAATATTCGAGTCAAAAATCTCCTCACAAGCAGTTTATACATAACTTTAGTTTAGCTAAAGTAAAAATGATATACTCCCGGAATCAATTAGCATGTCACTAGGTACTAAGGAGAAACTATATCTGTATATGTGTAGCGGACGAGATTGAGGTAGTGTTTTCTTGTTTCTGTTGATCACGTGTCCACTGCCTTATGACATGCTAATTGAGAGAGGTTTTACAATCGTTAAAAATGAATACCGTAACTAAAAAACTGATCATTTCTTCTTCAAAATAAAATACTAACAACACGTTTGAGTTCTAACGTATAACAAATGTAAAAAAGGACAATGTATGATGATACCATACAGTTGAATATAATGTGGCACATAGACATATACTAATTTTCGCAAGTTTTTGTCAAAATCACAAAATTAAATTCTCGCAAAAATTGATTCGGTCATTTCGCGCAAATTTTCTGTCGAAAATTAATTTTTCTTTCCTAAAAAATATCTCGCGAAAATTAAATCTCTTGAGGTACTTCAATTGTAGACACTTCAGCGAATCGTATTTTTTTTGTGAACGTTCATCTCGCAAAAGTTTCAACAATTGAAATGCTAGTATATCACCTAAGCATAAATCTACACATGTTTATTTATAACTGCTTCAATACGATTCATCTCACAGCTATTGTAAATAATACAGTACCCCTCCTCCAATTTTAAGGAGCATTTACAGTTATCATTGCTTGCATTTGGAACATACTGCCGATTTCTTTTTCTATACCTGTGTGTCAAATCCATTTTCTCTCAAATAAACTAACTGGATGAATTCATGTCTAAATATATACGGACACCGCTCTTGTACTGTGCTGTTTCGTGCATAGCGAGATATTTTTTGGTGTTTTTGTTCGCGTCCTTCCATAGTATTGATACCAAGTCCCATTTGTATGGTCTCAATGTATTCATTGCAATGATGTGGTGCAATTATGGAAAATGTGAAAAGGCTTGGTGTAATTGTATCATCATACATTGAACATGCCACAAATAATTTACGTCCAACTGAAATCATTTCAACAGGATCTAGATCAGCGATGTTTTCTATACGAACAGAAAAACTAACCAACTGTCGCAATTGAATTGATTGATAAAAAACTTGAACTAAGCGCAAAAATGATGGATTGTCTACTCTGCATTTCAGCATTGCAATTAACTCTGGAAAACCTTGTAAATAATTGTAACTCTCCTTGCCACGAAATCTGAAGCCGAATACTTTTTGCTGTTTGCCTTCCCTGTTTTCATTGAACCACGTGATTAACTTTTTGGCCAAGTCATTACAATTCATTTTTGTTCTTACATGACCAATGAAGATAACAAATAAATTGTTATCTGGTATTTCTGCAAAAAACTTCACATTAGGAATTTTCGCTTGTGACAATACAACCGTGAGAATCTTCATGAACATTTCTTTTGTGACATTATTTTTCATGTGCAATGGTTCAGCACGAGCGGTGTCAATATAATGTTCAAGCAATGGCTTTTCTTCTTGTCGACTTAGCAAGGTTTTTGATATATACGTTGTTAGGTTATTTCGTGATGTTGCCACTTTCACATTTTTCTTTTTCAACTCTGATTTTTTCCTCAAGACAGCTTTCACATCAGTCAAACGTTTCTTATAATCATATGGTTTCCAATAACCTGTACCATCCATGTTGAATTTTTTACTGATATCATCAGAGTTAGCTTGATTGACATCAGCAAAAGTGGAAAAATAAAACGCAGCATTAGATAATTCGCCTGCTAAAAAAGCTAACATCTTCATATCATTCGGTAAGGACTGTACTTTGAATTCAACTGAATATTCCCTATCATTCACAGTCAAAGTAAAAACTTCAGCTTCCAACTGTTTTAACTCACACAATAATTTGGAAATATACCGACGAGTTACCATACCGTTTTCTTTCACATTAGCACCAAATAAAAGAAAGTTCTCAGAGCTGCTGGCTATTCTCCTCCCTACATTCAAAAAAGATACCAAAAAGGTAGTTCCACTAACTGGAGCTTCATCACCACCAATTGCAACCAAGAATAACTTCGAATCATTACACTTTTTCTTGAAATTCGGAAACTCTTTTAGCTTATCTATGCAATGTTGATTCACACTTAGGTAAAATGATGCAAGCCGTTGGAAATACTGAATGGCATTACGATACATGCCCTGACCTATTTCATCTTCATATAAATCGTGAGTCAATTCTTGACCGATTTCAGTAACATCACCAATGTCAATTTCACGTATATGTTGAGCCAAATCTTTATAAGGTACAAAGTTAGGCAAACCATCTGTTTTATTACACTCTCTGAGATTGAGATATTTTTGTTTTCCCATGACATTGTGACTATAATACACATTTAATGACCGCAGCATATTTTCCCTAGATTTGTAATAGATTTAAAAAAATTGCGATTCATTTTTCTTCTTCAAAGCTTTTACGACGGATGTTTTTGAACTCATTAACTTTTCGACAACCATATCTGTCTTGAACTTTGAAGTAATAGTATCAAGCATACCATCGACAGCTGGTTCCAAATTCAATTTTGTAGCTCCATGAATTCTGCTACATAAGTGTAGTGTTTCCTTACGAGGTATTTCTTTTGCTTTCAAATTCAAATTTGGTACGGTGGGGTTCTTCAACCTACGTTTCGCGATATTCGTAGTAATTTCAATGACATTTTTTGGCTTTATGGAACTCTTATATAAATTATTGATTTCTCTGTTCAAACTAGCTACCCTAGTTCTCTTTCTCCTCAATCGTTGTTCTAAGGCTTTTATTTTCTCATTTTGTTCAAATATAGTACACTCTAATTTAGATAAGGTTTTTCTATTCTTCGACAACTGTCCGACTAAACATTTCTTTTTAGGTGGCATACTGTATTAAAGGCATGGACAGTTTGATAAAACGTATATTTATAAAAAACAAAACGTCAAAAATGAATAAATATATCATTCACACTGAGGTAATGTTTCCATATCTGTTGGTGACTTGATATCGGTTTTTGAAAGTGAGTCTGTTGCTTTTTGCGTTAAAAAAAAAAATTCCGGATGGATATTCACTCGACGAAATTACTTCAACTTTGCAGTTGCCAGCTTTCTTTTTTAGGAATGCAGCAGAACCATCACTACTATTATCGAGTGCTCGTGAGAAATGATAAACCAAGCTTCTGATATCTGTGAAGCTGATACGAACTTCAGTCAATACTTTTTTTCTGTCTCTTTTGGCAGCTACTTCCCGACCAAAACTTGTCGAAAGATCGCGTATGGCTTTGTACCATTCAATGAATAAATTCCTATGGAAGCGTTGTGATATCGTAATACGCCAAGGGTTTCGTACAGATTGTTTTATCCTTAGGCGTTTTTTAATTGATTTCCGCCGGCGCCACGCGAGGCGGAATCTTTAAAATCGCCTGATGGGAGATAGATAGAGAGAGACAGCGCAGAGCCTTGACACCGCAGGGTTGTTGGTATTCAGGCTAATAACTCGTTCCTAGATCTATTTTCATGAAAAGGTCCTGGGAACTAAGCCACATGTATTTTTAACAATAGAATATCAATAAATCAATCAAATATATTTCTATGGCTCAACCCGTACGCCCTTTTTCAGGGCCAGAAAGTAAAGTTCCTTGCTGGTATATTGCTGGCTGGAAAGTTCTTCCACGTTACGTTTAGCTGAATTGTCATATTTATATTCGCTGTGGTTGTTGTCTGCTGAAATTATATACTCGTTAACTTATCAACATATCAACTTGTTCGTTGTTGGTTTGCAGAAATCGTATCCTAAAGGTCGTCAACTGCTCAGGTAGCTAACAAATATTTTTGACTGGCTAATTTTCTAGAGCTATAGCTACCTGCCTGCCTCCTTTTAGCTAGCTAGCCCTAAAAAGTAGAATTGTTGAATAAGTTTGTTTATATTTTTTGTTATCCATAGACAGCTTTCTTTGTTTTGAGCGGTCAGTCAGGGATAGCGCCGTTAAGAGGGGCTGTGCGACAAACGACATAGCTACCCAGCTAGCCACCTACCTGCTAGCTTTTTAGCTTGATGGATCCAAAAAGTAGAATCGTTGAATGCGTTTGTTGTTTATATTTTTTTGTTTCTATGAGCATGTCCATAGATGGCTTTCTGCGTTTTAAGCGGTTAGTTCAGCCAGGAATACCCAGTAAAGCTTACCTCCCACTTCAAAACAACTTAATCTCAAAACACTCGTATAACATTACTATTTAAGAAAATATATCTCTTTTTGCTTGATTTTCATTTATAAGAGAGTACCAAGATAAAATAAACAAGGTTAAGCAAGCTACTTCAAAGCAAATCCAAGCAAAAATCCAGGCAAATTTTAATGGGGGGTTATAGAATTTTTTTTGTAAATATCAACGTCAGTAAAATTTTGGGTTTTGACATTGGATTCATTGCTTTATCCGAATTTAAGCCACTGGAAGTATAAACGGGGGTATAGTGGCTGCAAAACCCCTATAACTCACCCACTTATATAAGTTGCACACCCCTGAGCAACGTAATGAACGTCAAAAATCAGTAAATCCGAAATAAGTTTGAATTCAACATGCCGGAAGTGAAGTGACCGAAGTGTGGAAAAGCAAATCTTTAAGGTTAAATTTCTAGTATTTACGATACGTATTTTCGAAACGAATACTTTTTTGTTCGATATGTTATGAATGTATGAGCTTAAAGCTTGCCTCCTGTGAAACAAAAAAGTTGATCTAAATCATCTCACATTAATGTGCTAATTAGGAAAATAATATTTATTTTGTCCAAAACTTCCTACTTTGCCTGATCAGTCCCCTCATAGTTGTGATAATGAGCAGCCCAACCGGTCTACAATATTGGCTTACAGAATTGAGTTTCATGCCGAGTGACATAGTGGAGTATTACGTAGAAGTTTGACTGAGATTTATATTGATATATTATGTCAATAAAATAGAACCAAAATTGATTCTTATGGCTATGATTTGATAATTCTGACCCATAATAGGTTATTTAGTAGGACATATTTTATCAGAACTGAGAAAAAGCGATCTTTTGATTTCAGTATGACCAAATTAATTTTTTTTAGCAATTGCTGAAGTATATTCAATTACAAGGGATTCACTTCGAAAAAAAAAATTGCTGAAGCATAAACTTAATCGCCCTATGTGATATATATATATGTTTCATAATTCCATAATATTTACTTTCACCAAATCAGATACCCAATGACAAATATTTTACTTTCGACAACCATGAAGAATACAAAAATATTGTTGTCTCAATGCCCCAGATGATTTCTTCTGTTGTATGAATGATATAGTGCACGTGCGTCAGCGCACGAATATGAATGATGCGGTCTATTTGTGAATTTCCAAACCCTGGTTTCTGCGTCGACTTTTTTCATTATCCATAAATTATATATATTGCCATACATTTTGTTTTGTTTTCACTTATTTATAAATAAAAAAACATGGCACATATTTTTTAAATTTTTAAGCTTAATGTCGTGCTTTTCCACTGATCAGAAATATTGGCTCGCTCTATAGAAACCAGGTAGACAACATGATCCCGTTAGAAACCTTGATGTTGTAGTTAAGTCCATAGTTCAAAATGGCAGAGTGGCCAGAGCTATTGACAAAACACGACTTTAGAAAAACACGAACACAAACAAGGGAATTCATTTAATGGTGATGACCGTGGTGCATCTATATATTCAACGTAACTTGGCCTCGTATACGATTTTTTGGAAACTAAAATAATGCCGAAGTCATTGCCGAGGCTTGTTAGTGAATTTGACTATTATTTTTTTTGCCAAAGCACTGCCGAAGTAAATTCTTAAAATTATGGTGCTACTTCGGCAATTATTTGCCAAAGCAAATATTTCTGAAATTAGAAGGCTGACCTTCCGAAAGTTAGCTCAATTTAATGTGCCGATTGAGCGAACAAGAAACATTCTAAAAACAGACAAACTTTGTCTTATATCTCAAGTAAGTACGAATTATATAAAAAAAGATGTTGTTAAATCTGAACAAATATTGAGTCGATTTAGATAAAAAAAATTGTCACAGGAGGTACCTTATTTGGGAGTGGGAGGTAAGCCGTCAGAAAAATATAAAAATCTGTATGGGTCTGTTTTTTTCTGTTTTTGCTTCAAAAACATTTTCTCATGTTTTTTTTCGTTTTTAACTTCTTTTCACTACTCTCAACTCATGGTTTATATGTAACGATGTTCCCGGAAATATCCTCAGTTCACGTCCTCCGACCGACCGTTGAAAATTTGAGAAAATCTTAGAATATTACAGTCAGTGAATCCGCAAATTACAAAATTCTAGCAATGACCTTGCAAAAAACGATGATTTTTTCCCTGTCTTTACAAAATGGTGCTACAATTGCTACCAGCGAAATGCATGTTAATGGTCACAGAAGAGTAAAAAAACAGGGGGTTATTTAAACCAAAACCCTCCACCTTTTAAAACAAAATGGTGTGTCGTGGCGGTTTACGTCAAAATATTCAGCCTTGCTCCCAGTACATAAACAGCCCTAAAAAAATTGCGTGTTTTTGACCCATATTGAATCAAAGTTTAAAAAAAACCCACCTTTTTTGAGGCTGACGACCGACTTATTTCAGGACCGTGGAAAAGGACGCGAACTGAGGATATTTCCGGGAACGGCCTAACTGTGTCTCTAAATGGGCATGATGAGTAAATAAGGAAATTAAAAACTGCAAGTCGAAACTAAGTATAGTGCATATATGCCATCTGGTGTGATTTAAAGATGTTGGTGATGGTAATTTCTTCTTTCATTTATGTTGAAAATGATGAATTTGTAAGAGCTAAAGAGGAGGGGGTTGAGCGTTGACAGCCTAAGGCCGTTAAAAAAAATCGATTGTCGATGTCCCCTAACTACGCGATCCTGTAATTACAGAATCCGACAAAAGGCTTAAAATACTCATCCCGTAATTTTACGGTATCTTAGAAAGTTACATTCGAATGGCGTCTCTGCTGATTGTAAAGTGAAGTGTATTCCAGTTCCTATGAACATGTAATATTTGAATACCTTATTCGTACTAATTTTGCGTGTACATGTTTTTTTTAATAAGCATATTGTTTTTTTAATAAGCATATGAACATTTGAAAACAGGCTCAGTATGCTTATTTTTCGGCTCAAAAATATGCTTATAGTATGACTTTTTTACAATTGTTCTAAAAAACAAAATACAGATGTGTTTCTTTTATATGTAAATTGTGAAATTCGGCTGTTTATAGCTGGTTTCAAATGTTTTGTTTAATCATGAAAAAGTAAAAGCAAAAAAAAAATGAATTGATGCTTAAAACACCTAGCAATCAGTTCTAATTCTTGAAAAAAAAGTATATTTTTGCAAGTATTAATTTTCGCTTGGAACGTTTTGCTCGTGATTTCGTGCTAAACTTCGTGCACAAACAAATTTTTTAATCCGCTAAATTTAGTACGAAGAAGGTACTTTTACACGACCTGACAAAAACGTTTAAATCTAAAGCCGGATTTCCAATAGAAAATACAACGTATCTAACGTAACGTTTTATTTTGGTTTCAATGATTGTCTCAAAGTGCTTTCAAAAAAGATTACAACACAAATTCTTCATCTTATAATAATTCTCCATAATTGCTTTTTGAGTCGTTTTTTTAGGTTTTAACCAATTTTCTTTCCTTTTTTAGGTTCGCCATCGACGACCATCTGCGCTTGCGCAGAAAAACTCGACAGAGTATAAAAGCTGAGATATCAGTGAACTAGTGAAATTTGAAATTATTGAATCAGTGAACTTATTGAATTAGTGAAATTATTGAATCGGTGAAATTAACGGTGTCTTTAATAAATGTTGCTAGTGTTTGATCGTGTTGTTAAAGGTTGTTTTTCTTTAAAGATGTCACACATTGCCACTCCTATTGTGAACCCCGCGTATAGAAACTGCCGCCGCATGGTACTTTTACTATCGGGTGATGTTGAAATAAATCCTGGGCCTTACTCTATTTTAAAGTCAGTACTGGGATCATTTAATCAAGGAGATTCCAGGCTTGGAACGTTTATCGGTACACAGTGCATGTGTAATTCTCTGTTTGCGATTGTTTGGTCTGTCCTTAAAAAGGTTTCTATCTGGAAAACAGGTGATCTTGATCATGTCCTCTACGAAGGAACAAAATTATACACAAGCTTAGGTTACACGAACGAGTACTTAAGTGTGGGTGAGCTCCCAAATAGTTTAACTGTTGAAAATGAGGTCATACAAATACAAAGCTTAGAAAATGTTTCTCATATTGTAACAGATAATAGCGCCACTTTACGTACATTTCATGATTCGTCACTTTCTGATAAAGGACACGGAATGTTAGGCATCATTGGTGGCGTAAGTTTCGCTCTAATTTGGTGTGATTCGCAAATTTATTTATTTGATCCTCATAGCCGGAACAGTTCGGGACAAATTACAGAATGTGGTACATCAGTCCTTTTGAAATTTGGTTCATTGCAACAAGTCGAAAACTACATACGCGAAATATATGTATCCCCTGGACAAGGAAGGTGTCTTGAAACTCAGTATTTTAGAATACTAACAACTAATCAAATAACTAGTAATATTATGTCATCCATTCGTAAAAAAAGGAAAGTAGACCAAAACAGAAAGTATCGGGAATCCGAAGTAGGCCGAGCGAAGCAGAGAGAGTCGCGAGCCAAATATAAAAAAACGGAACAGGGCCAATTAAGACAAAAGGAGTCGATAGGAAAATATAAGAAAACAGAACAGGGTCAAGCAAAGCAAAGAGAATCGACAGGTAAATATCGAAAAACAGAGCAGGGTCAACAAAAGCAAAAAAACGCAAGGAAACGCCACGCGTCTGAAGAAGGTAAAGCAAAAAAATGTAAGCGTGATACTGTGTCGCCTGACTTTACATCAAAAATAAGCGAATTTAAAAAATGCATTGAGAATGGTCCATTTTATATTTGTGTTATATGTAATCGCTCCTTGTATAAACGGTCAATTAAATTGTTTCATTATGAGAATTATACGACAATTTCAGAGGAGCATTTCCGCTTTAGAAAACAAAGTTTTAACGGCAAAGAATACATATGTGCAACATGCCATTTAAAGCTTACAAAAGGCAAAATTCCTTCCCAAGCCGTATCTAATAATCTTCAAATATTTGATCTCCCAAAATCGATGTGTACGTTACGACGATTGGAAAAGATTATTATATCCAAAAGAATTTTATTTAAACGAATTGCAATAATGCCTAAGGGTCAATGTCCTAAAATTAAAGGAGCTATCTGTAACGTACCAATGAAATCCGATGAAATTAGCAATGTATTACCAAGAGGAATGGACAATAATGGTGTAGTGCAAGTTGCGTTAAAGAAAAAAATGAATTTCAAATCAAACGTTTACTTAGAATCTGTAAGGCCAGATGTTATTCGGGAAGTTCTTTATTATCTAAAACTGATTAACCCGCTTTATGCAAATATTGAAATTAACCTCACAAATATACCACCTTCCTGGATAAATTTGACTTCTGAACATGAATCTGAAGATACTGAAAATGAAGTGGACATTGACTTTGTCTGTGAAAATACAGTAGAATCGATAGATGATATCGGCGATGTAAAGACTGAAAATAAGGATCGCTCTGAAGACAGTGAAGAAGAGAATGAAAATCCGTTAAATGAACATCGCTTGCCTTGTCAAGAAACGTCTTTTGTTCCAACTATTCCACATGAACATATTGACGACGGAAATATTGTCATTGCTCCAGGTGAGAATAAAATTCCGATACCGATAATTTGTGATGAGCATTGCGAAGAACTGTCCCACCCTTATCTATTTCCAACAGGTGAATTCGGATATCGCACAGAAAGAAACGTACCACTTTCCCCGATCAAGTATTTCAACCAAAGACTATTGAATTATAGACAGAAGTTTGCCTCTGATACTGACTATATATTTTTTGCTCATGCAGTAACTCAACATCTTAATTTGAATAGTCGCATAAATATCGCTATGCAAAAGATTAAAGCTGACGGCCTTACAGCCAGAATCATGTCTTCAAACTTTAAAGAAAGAGTTAAATCATTTATAGCGAGTGATGACGCTTTCACGTTTATGAACACATTGAAAGGAACTCCTGCGTATTGGAAGCGATTTCTCTTTGAGGTTTTGGCCATGGTAAAACAGCTAGGACTTCCAACGTTTTTCATGACTCTGTCTTGTGCAGATTTAAGATGGAATGAACTCGTTAAAATTATAACTAAATTACAGGGGAATGATATATCCGAAGAAGAAATTGAAAATCTAAATTACTATCAACGAACCGAGATTCTTAATAGCAATCCAGTTCTTTTAGCAAGACATTTTCAATACAGAGTTGAGACGTTTTTTAAAACCATAGTTGTCAACGGACCGTTAGGTAAAGTAAACTACTACGCCATAAGAGTTGAATTTCAGGTGAGAGGTAGCCCACATATCCACTCTTTATTATGGGTTGTTAATGCACCAATTTTACGTAGTGATAATAAGGAAGAATACATTGCCTTCGTGGATTGTATAGTTAAATGCGAGCTTCCTGATAAAGAAAGCAATCCAGATCTCCACAAACTAGTCTCAACCTATCAAACACATTCTCATTCCAAATCTTGCCGCAAATATAAAAATAAGAATTGCCGATACTCTTTCGGGAAATTTTTTACTGACCATACAATTGTTGCTGAACCTTTGACTGATAGCATCTCCAAGGAAGAAAGGGTAATAAAGTTAAAGGGAAGGAAGACTATACTAGAAAAGGTAAAGACTTACATAGATTCAAATTTGAATCCAAGAATTAATAATTTTCTTCATCCAAACGAACCAAATTACAATCCACCAAAAACAATTGAAGAAATACTTCAAAGTTTAGACATTAATAAAGAAGAATATGAAAACGCACTAAGCATTTCACCTGATAATGGATTTCAGATTCACTTCCGAAGGCTTCCAGATTCCTGTTTTATTAATAATTATTTTACCGAAGGCATGATGGCATGGGAAGCCAACATAGACATTCAGCCTGTTCTTGATTATTATAAAGCAGTGTCTTACATGTGTGCTTATTTGTCTAAAGCTGAAGACGAATCTTCAGAAGCGATGAAGAAAGCAGCTTCGCAAGCATTAGAAACTGGTGATTCGTTATTTGTACAAATGAAGTCAATTGCAAATGCGTATCGAAATCATCGCGAAATGTCAGTTCAAGAAGCAGTTGCTATTATAATGCCTGAAATATGGTTACGAAAGACATTTCCTGCTGTAGTTTTTGCAAACAGTAACATTCCTGAAAAGAGATACAGAATATGTCGTAACGAAGAAGAAATTTTAAGTTTGCCACCAGACAGTACAGACATTTTTAAACGAAACATGTTGGATAGATACATGGATAGGCCAAATCCAAAATTTAAAAAAGGGAGATACCCTATGTTGGAACTAATGTGTTACGCGGAGTTCTTGTCAAGCTACTCTATGAAAATAAAACCGAAACCAGAAGATGAAAATGACAGCCAACCAGAAGTACTTGAAGAAATCATAGCTGATATTCAAATGGAATCTCCTTATCCAAAAACTCTGCCTCTGATGTCCTCAAAGGAAATGTTGTCTTTGCGAAAAGAAAATGTGTTCTAAGATACCATGTACCTAGTCGAGATAAAAATCCAGAAGGGTATGCACATCATTTGCTCTTTATGTTTTATCCTTTTCGGCAGGAAGCAGAATTGTTAAGTGAAAACTCCGGTACTTACACAGAGAAATTATTGGAAAACGGTGTATTAGAAATTATAAACACAAATAAAAGAACTTGCGAACCATTCGGTCAACTTGTTGAAGAAGCAATGATAAATTTTCACACAAATGCAAATAATCTCGATTCCTTCGCCGAACAAGAAAACGATGATGTTTCCGATGAGATTAATATAAATAACCATAGCGATGATGAAGTTCAAAATGAAACCGAAAATGTTCCAGTTATTGGGAACACTTTTTCATCTGTTACTGAACCTGGAATGTCCGATGATGAACTCCATGAAAAAATTCGAACTTTAAATGAAACTCAAAGGCAAATCTTTGAAGTTGTAAATGATTGGGTTAGAAATTACATAAAAAGCTTAGCATGTAACGCACAGCATAAAATTGAGCCAATTCATATATTTCTAACAGGAAGTGCGGTTGTGGAAAGTCCCATTTGATAACAACAATTTCAGACATGCTAAAGAAAGCACTTTCTTATCGTGCAGGGAATTTAGAAAAGGATAAGATTCTCATTCTAGCGCCCACTGGTGTGGCTGCCATCAATGTAGAAGGTAACACAATACATTCAGCCCTAGGTATACCAGCTGATAGAAGTTTTGCTAAAACGTTTCCAAGTTGAGTGATAAAAGGAGATGCATGCTCCGAAACAAGTTTTCAGAACTAAGCATTATTGTAATAGACGAAATTTCGATGGTTTCAAACAAGTTGCTTTTACATATTCACCAACGGCTAACCGAAATATTAGGATGTTCAGATGACATTCCCTTTGCAGGGATATCTGTTATTGCATGTGGTGATTTCTACCAACTTCCACCAATCCAAGCAAGACCAGTTTATGCAGACTACAAAGATGTACTGTTGAATCTTTCACATTGCTGGAAATATTTTAAAATTGCTGAACTAACAGAAGTCTCCTGCTGATTGTAAAGTGAAGTGTATTCAGTTCCTAATGAACATGTAATATTTGAATACCTTATTCGTACTAATTTTGCGTGTACATGTTTTTTTTTAATAAGCATATTGTTTTTTTAAATAAGCATATGAACATTGAAAACAGGCTCAGTATGCTTATTTTTCGGCTCAAAAATATGCTTATAGTATGACTTTTTTACAATTGTTCCTAAAAAACAAAATACAGATGTGTTCTTTATATGTAAATTGTGAATTCGGCCTGTTATAGCTGTTTTCAAATGTTTTGTTTAATCATGAAAAAGTAAAAAGCAAAAAAAAATGAATTGATGCTAAAACACCTAGCAATCAGTTCTAATCTTGAAAAAAATATATTTTTTTGCAAGTATTAATTTTCGCTTGGAACGTTTTGCTCGTGATTTCGTGCTAAACTTCGTGCACAACAAATTTTTTAATCCGCTAAATTTAGTACGAAGAAGTACTTTTACACGTCCTGACAAAACGTTTAAATCTAAAGCGGATTTCCAATAGAAAATACAACGTATCTAACGTAACGTTTTATTTGGTTTCAATGATTGTCTCAAAGTGCTTTCAAAAAAGATTACAACACAAATTCTTCATCTTATAATAATTCTCCATAATTGCTTTTGAGTCGTTTTTTTAGGTTTTAACCAATTTTCTTTCCTTTTTTAGGTTCGCCATCGACGACCATCTCGCTTGCGCAGAAAAAACTCGACAGAGTATAAAAGCTGAGTATCAGTGAACTAGTGAAATTTGAAATTATTGAATCAGTGAACTATGAATTAGTGAAATTATTGAATCGGTGAAATTAACGGTGTCTTTAATAAATGTTGCAAGTGTTTGATCGTGTTGTTAAAGGTTGTTTTTTCTTTAAAGATGCACACATTGCCACTCCTATTGTGAACCCGCGTATAGAAACTTGCCGCGCATGGTACTTTTACTATCGGTGTTGAAAATAATCCTGCCCTTACTCTATTTTAAAAGTCAGTACTGGATCCATTTAATCAAGGAGATCCAGGCTTGGAACGTTTATCGGTAACACAGTGCATGTGTAATTCTCTGTTTGCGATTGTTTGGTCTGTCCTTAAAAAGTTTTTATCTGGAAAACAGGTGATCTTGATCATGTCCTCTACGAAGTAACAAATTATACACAAGCTTAGGTTACAACGAACGAGTACTTAAGTTGGGTGGGCTCCCAAATAGTTAACTGTTGAAAATGAGGTCATACAAATACAAAGCTTAGAAATATTCTCACATTGTAACAGATAATACGCCACTTTACGTACATTTCATGATTCGTCACTTTCTGATAAAGGACACGGAATGTTAGCATCATTGTGGCGTAAGTTCGCCGTCTAATTTGGTGTGATTCGCAAATTTATTTATTTGATCCTCATAGCCGGAACAGTTCGGGACAAATTACAGAATGTGGTACATCGTCTTTTGAAATTTGGTTCATTGCAACAAGTCGAAAACTACATACGCGAATATAATGTACCCCTGGACAAGGAAGGTGTCTTGAAACTCAGTAATTTTGAATACTAACAACTAATCAAATAACTAGTAATATATGTCATCCATTCGTAAAAAAAGGAAAGTAGACCAAAACAGAAAGATCAGGAATCCGAAGTAGGCCGAGCGAAGCAGAGAGAGTCGCGAGCCAAATATAAAAAAACGGAACAGGGCCAATTAAGACAAAAGGAGTCGATAGAAAATATAAGAAAACAGAACAGGGTCAAGCAAGCAAAGAGAATCGACAGTAAATATCGAAAAACAGAGCAGGGTCAACAAAAGCAAAAAAACGCAAGGAACGACACGCGTCCTGAAGAAGGTAAAGCAAAAAATGTAAGCGTGATACTGTGTCGCCTGACTTTACATCAAAAATAGCGAATTTAAAAATGCATTGAGAATGGTCCATTTTAATTTGTGTTATATGTAATCGCTCCTTGTATAAACGGTCAATTAAATTGTTTCATTATGAGAATTATACGACAATTTCAGAGGAGCATTTCGCTTTAGAAAACAAAGTTTTAACGGCAAAGATACATATGTGCAACATGCATTTAAAGCTTACAAAAGGCAAAATTCCTTCCCAAGCCGTATCTAATAATCTTCAAATATTGATCTCCCAAAATCGATGTGTACGTTACGACGATTGGAAAAAGATTATTATATCAAAAGAATTTATTTAACGAATTGCAATAATGCCTAAGGTCAATGTCCTAAAATAAAGGAGCTTATCTGTAACGTACCAATGAAATCCGATGAAATTAGCAATGTATTACCAAGAGGAATGGACAATATGGTGTAGGCAGTTGCGTTATAGAAAAATGAATTTCAAATCAAACGTTTACTTAGAATCTGTAAGGCCAGATGTTATTCGGGAAGTTCTTTATTATCTAAAACTGATTAACCCGCTTTATACAAATATTGAAATTAACCTCAACAAATATACCACCTTCCTGGATAAAATTTGACTTCTGAACAATGAATCTGAGATACTGAAAATGAAGTGGACATGACTTTGTCTGTGAAAATACAGTAGAATCGATAGATGATATCGGCGATGTAAAGACTGAAAAATAAGGATCGCTCTGAAGACAGTGAAGAAGAGAATGAAAATCCGTTAATGAACATCGCTTGCTTGTCAAGAACGTCTTTGTTCAACTATATCCACATGAACATATTGACGACGGAAATATTGTCATTGCTCCAGGTGAGAATAAAATTCCGATACCGATAATTGTTGATGCAGCCATTGCGAAGAACTGTCCCACCCTTATCTATTTCCAACAGGTGAATTCGGATATCGCACAGAAAGAAACGTACCACTTTCCCCGATCAAGTATTTCAACCAAAGACTATGAATTATAGACAGAAGTTTGCCTCTGATACTGACTAATATATTTTTTGCTCATGCAGTAACTCAACACTCTTAATTTGAATAGTCGTATAAATATCGCTATGAAACAGATAAAGCTGACGGCCTTACAGCCAGAATCATGTCTTCAAACTTTAAAGAAAGAGTTAAATCATTTATAGCGAGTGATGACGCTTTCACGTTTATGAACACATTGAAAGGAACTCCTGCGTATTGGAAGCGATTTCTCTTTGAGGTTTTGGCCATGGTAAAACAGCTAGGACTTCCGTTGCACACCCCTGAGCAACGTAATGAACGTCAAAAATCAGTAAATCCGAAATAAGTTTGAATTCGACATGCCGGAAGTGAAGTGACCGAAGTGTGGAAAAGCAAATCTTTAAGGTTAAATTTCTAGTATTTACGATACGTATTTGCGAAACGAATACTTTTTTGTTCGATATGTTATGAATGTATGAGCTTAAAGCTTGCCTCCTGTGAAACAAAAAAGTTGATCTAAATCATCTCACATTAATGTGCTAATTAGGAAAATAATATTTATTTTGTCCAAAACTTCCTACTTTGCCTGATCAGTCCCCTCATAGTTGTGATAATGAGCAGCCCAACCGGTCTACAATATTGGCTTACAGAATTGAGTTTCATGCCGAGTGACATAGTGGAGTATTACGTAGAAGTTTGACTGAGATTTATATTGATATATTATGTCAATAAAGTAGAACCAAAATTGATTCTTATGGCTATGATTTGATAATTCTGACCCATAATAGGTTATTTAGTAGGACATATTTTATCAGAACTGAGAAAAAGCGATCTTTTGATTTCAGTATGACCAAATTAATTTTTTTTAGCAATTGCTGAAGTATATTCAATTACAAGGGATTCACTTCGAAAAAAAAAAATTGCTGAAGCATAAACTTAATCGCCCTATGTGATATATATATATGTTTCATAATTCCATAATATTTACTTTCACCAAATCTGTATCTGACCCAATGACAAATATTTTACTTTCGACAACCATGAAGAATACAAAAATATTGTTGTCTCAATGCCCCAGATGATATTCTTCTGTTGTATGAATGATATAGTGCACGTGCGTCAGCGCACGAATATGAATGATGCGGTCTATTTGTGAATTTCCAAACCCTGGTTTCTGCGTCGACTTTTTTCATTATCCATAAATTATATATATTGCCATACATTTTGTTTTGTTTTCACTTATTTATAAATAAAAAAACATGGCACATATTTTTTAAATTTTTAAGCTTAATGTCGTGCTTTTCCACTGATCAGAAATATTGGCTCGCTCTATAGAAACCAGGTAGACAACATGATCCCGTTAGAAACCTTGATGTTGTAGTTAAGTCCATAGTTCAAAATGGCAGAGTGGCCAGAAGCTATTGACAAAACACGACTTTAGAAAAACACGAAGCACAAACAAGGGAATTCATTTAATGGTGATGACCGTGGTGCATCTATATATTCAACGTAACTTGGCCTCGTATACGATTTTTTGGAAACTAAAATAATGCCGAAGTCATTGCCGAGGCTTGTTAGTGAATTTGACTATTATTTTTTTTGCCAAAGCACTGCCGAAGTAAATTCTTAAAATTATGGTGCTACTTCGGCAATTATTTGCCAAAGCAAATATTTCTGAAATTAGAAGGCTGACCTTCCGAAAGTTAGCTCAATTTAATGTGCCGATTGAGCGAACAAGAAACATTCTAAAAACAGACAAACTTTGTCTTATATCTCAAGTAAGTACGAATTATATAAAAAAAGATGTTGTTAAATCTGAACAAATATTGAGTCGATTTAGATAAAAAAAATTGTCACAGGAGGTACCTTATTTGGGAGTGGGAGGTAAGCCGTCAGAAAAATATAAAAATCTGTATGGTCTGTTTTTTTCTGTTTTTGCTTCAAAAGCATTTTCTCATGTTTTTTTTCGTTTTTAACTTCTTTTCACTACTCTCAACTCATGGTTTATATGTAACGCTGTTCCCGGAAATATCCTCGGTTCACGTCCTCCGACCGACCGTTGAAAATTTGAGAAAATCTTAGAATATTACAGTCAGTGAATCCGCAAATTACAAAATTCTAGCAATGACCTTGCAAAAAACGATGATTTTTTCCCTGTCTTTACAAAATGGTGCTACAATTGCTACCAGCGAAATGCATGTTAATGGTCACAGAAGAGTAAAAAAACAGGGGGTTATTTAAACCAAAACCCTCCACCTTTTAAAACAAAATGGTGTGTCGTGGCGGTTTACGTCAAAATATTCAGCCTTGCTCCCAGTACATAAACAGCCCTAAAAAAATTGCGTGTTTTTGACCCATATTGAATCAAAGTTTAAAAAAAACCCACCTTTTTTGAGGCTGACGACCGACTTATTTCAGGACCGTGGAAAAGGACGCGAACTGAGGATATTTCCGGGAACGGCCTAACTGTGTCTCTAAATGGGCATGACGAGTAAATAAGGAAATTAAAAACTGCAAGTTGTCAGTCGAAACTAAGTATAGTGCATATATGCCATCTGGTGTGATTTAAAGATGTTGGTGATGGTGTAATTTCTTCTTTCATTTATGTTGAAAATGATGAATTTGTAAGAGCTAAAGAGGGAGGGGGTTGAGCGTTGACAGCCTAAGGCCGTTAAAAAAAATCGATTGTCGATGTCCCCTAACTACGCGATCCTGTAATTACAGAATCCGACAAAAGGCTTAAAATACTCATCCCGTAATTTTACGGTATCTTAGAAAGTTACATTCGAATGGCGTCTCTGCTGATTGTAAAGTGAAGTGTATTCCAGTTCCTATCGAACATGTAATATTTGAATACCTTATTCGTACTAATTTTGCGTGTACATGTTTTTTTAATAAGCATATTGTTTTTTTAATAAGCATATGAACATTTGAAAACAGGCTCAGTATGCTTATTTTTTCGGCTCAAAAATATGCTTATAGTATGACTTTTTTACAATTGTTCTAAAAAACAAAATACAGATGTGTTTCTTTTATATGTAAATTGTGAAATTCGGCTGTTTATAGCTGGTTTCAAATGTTTTGTTTAATCATGAAAAAGTAAAAGCAAAAAAAAAAATGAATTGATGCTTAAAACACCTAGCAATCAGTTCTAATTCTTGAAAAAAAAGTATATTTTTGCAAGTATTAATTTTCGCTTGGAACGTTTTGCTCGTGATTTCGTGCTAAACTTCGTGCACAAACAAATTTTTTAATCCGCTAAATTTAGTACGAAGAAGGTACTTTTACACGACCTGACAAAAACGTTTAAATCTAAAGCCGGATTTCCAATAGAAAATACAACGTATCTAACGTAACGTTTTATTTTGGTTTCAATGATTGTCTCAAAGTGCTTTCAAAAAAGATTACAACACAAATTCTTCATCTTATAATAATTCTCCATAATTGCTTTTTGAGTCGTTTTTTTAGGTTTTAACCAATTTTCTTTCCTTTTTTAGGTTCGCCATCGACGACCATCTGCGCTTGCGCAGAAAAACTCGACAGAGTATAAAAGCTGAGATATCAGTGAACTAGTGAAATTTGAAATTATTGAATCAGTGAACTTATTGAATTAGTGAAATTATTGAATCGGTGAAATTAACGGTGTCTTTAATAAATGTTGCTAGTGTTTGATCGTGTTGTTAAAGGTTGTTTTTCTTTAAAGATGTCACACATTGCCACTCCTATTGTGAACCCCGCGTATAGAAACTGCCGCCGCATGGTACTTTTACTATCGGGTGATGTTGAAATAAATCCTGGGCCTTACTCTATTTTAAAGTCAGTACTGGGATCATTTAATCAAGGAGATTCCAGGCTTGGAACGTTTATCGGTACACAGTGCATGTGTAATTCTCTGTTTGCGATTGTTTGGTCTGTCCTTAAAAAGGTTTCTATCTGGAAAACAGGTGATCTTGATCATGTCCTCTACGAAGTAACAAAATTATACACAAGCTTAGGTTACACGAACGAGTACTTAAGTGTGGGTGAGCTCCCAAATAGTTTAACTGTTGAAAATGAGGTCATACAAATACAAAGCTTAGAAAATGTTTCTCATATTGTAACAGATAATAGCGCCACTTTACGTACATTTCATGATTCGTCACTTTCTGATAAAGGACACGGAATGTTAGGCATCATTGGTGGCGTAAGTTTCGCTCTAATTTGGTGTGATTCGCAAATTTATTTATTTGATCCTCATAGCCGGAACAGTTCGGGACAAATTACAGAATGTGGTACATCAGTCCTTTTGAAATTTGGTTCATTGCAACAAGTCGAAAACTACATACGCGAAATATATGTATCCCCTGGACAAGGAAGGTGTCTTGAAACTCAGTATTTTAGAATACTAACAACTAATCAAATAACTAGTAATATTATGTCATCCATTCGTAAAAAAAGGAAAGTAGACCAAAACAGAAAGTATCGGGAATCCGAAGTAGGCCGAGCGAAGCAGAGAGAGTCGCGAGCCAAATATAAAAAAACGGAACAGGGCCAATTAAGACAAAAGGAGTCGATAGGAAAATATAAGAAAACAGAACAGGGTCAAGCAAAGCAAAGAGAATCGACAGGTAAATATCGAAAAACAGAGCAGGGTCAACAAAAGCAAAAAAACGCAAGGAAACGCCACGCGTCTGAAGAAGGTAAAGCAAAAAAATGTAAGCGTGATACTGTGTCGCCTGACTTTACATCAAAAATAAGCGAATTTAAAAAATGCATTGAGAATGGTCCATTTTATATTTGTGTTATATGTAATCGCTCCTTGTATAAACGGTCAATTAAATTGTTTCATTATGAGAATTATACGACAATTTCAGAGGAGCATTTCCGCTTTAGAAAACAAAGTTTTAACGGCAAAGAATACATATGTGCAACATGCCATTTAAAGCTTACAAAAGGCAAAATTCCTTCCCAAGCCGTATCTAATAATCTTCAAATATTTGATCTCCCAAAATCGATGTGTACGTTACGACGATTGGAAAAGATTATTATATCCAAAAGAATTTTATTTAAACGAATTGCAATAATGCCTAAGGGTCAATGTCCTAAAATTAAAGGAGCTATCTGTAACGTACCAATGAAATCCGATGAAATTAGCAATGTATTACCAAGAGGAATGGACAATAATGGTGTAGTGCAAGTTGCGTTAAAGAAAAAAATGAATTTCAAATCAAACGTTTACTTAGAATCTGTAAGGCCAGATGTTATTCGGAAGTTCTTTATTATCTAAAACTGATTAACCCGCTTTATGCAAATATTGAAATTAACCTCACAAATATACCACCTTCCTGGATAAATTTGACTTCTGAACATGAATCTGAAGATACTGAAAATGAAGTGGACATTGACTTTGTCTGTGAAAATACAGTAGAATCGATAGATGATATCGGCGATGTAAAGACTGAAAATAAGGATCGCTCTGAAGACAGTGAAGAAGAGAATGAAAATCCGTTAAATGAACATCGCTTGCCTTGTCAAGAAACGTCTTTTGTTCCAACTATTCCACATGAACATATTGACGACGGAAATATTGTCATTGCTCCAGGTGAGAATAAAATTCCGATACCGATAATTTGTGATGAGCATTGCGAAGAACTGTCCCACCCTTATCTATTTCCAACAGGTGAATTCGGATATCGCACAGAAAGAAACGTACCACTTTCCCCGATCAAGTATTTCAACCAAAGACTATTGAATTATAGACAGAAGTTTGCCTCTGATACTGACTATATATTTTTTGCTCATGCAGTAACTCAACATCTTAATTTGAATAGTCGCATAAATATCGCTATGCAAAAGATTAAAGCTGACGGCCTTACAGCCGGAATCATGTCTTCAAACTTTAAAGAAAGAGTTAAATCATTTATAGCGAGTGATGACGCTTTCACGTTTATGAACACATTGAAAGGAACTCCTGCGTATTGGAAGCGATTTCTCTTTGAGGTTTTGGCCATGGTAAAACAGCTAGGACTTCCAACGTTTTTCATGACTCTGTCTTGTGCAGATTTAAGATGGAATGAACTCGTTAAAATTATAACTAAATTACAGGGGAATGATATATCCGAAGAAGAAATTGAAAATCTAAATTACTATCAACGAACCGAGATTCTTAATAGCAATCCAGTTCTTTTAGCAAGACATTTTCAATACAGAGTTGAGACGTTTTTTAAAACCATAGTTGTCAACGGACCGTTAGGTAAAGTAAACTACTACGCCATAAGAGTTGAATTTCAGGTGAGAGGTAGCCCACATATCCACTCTTTATTATGGGTTGTTAATGCACCAATTTTACGTAGTGATAATAAGGAAGAATACATTGCCTTCGTGGATTGTATAGTTAAATGCGAGCTTCCTGATAAAGAAAGCAATCCAGATCTCCACAAACTAGTCTCAACCTATCAAACACATTCTCATTCCAAATCTTGCCGCAAATATAAAAATAAGAATTGCCGATACTCTTTCGGGAAATTTTTTACTGACCATACAATTGTTGCTGAACCTTTGACTGATAGCATCTCCAAGGAAGAAAGGGCAATAAAGTTAAAGGGAAGGAAGACTATACTAGAAAAGGTAAAGACTTACATAGATTCAAATTTGAATCCAAGAATTAATAATTTTCTTCATCCAAACGAACCAAATTACAATCCACCAAAAACAATTGAAGAAATACTTCAAAGTTTAGACATTAATAAAGAAGAATATGAAAACGCACTAAGCATTTCACCTGATAATGGATTTCAGATTCACTTCCGAAGGCTTCCAGATTCCTGTTTTATTAATAATTATTTTACCGAAGGCATGATGGCATGGGAAGCCAACATAGACATTCAGCCTGTTCTTGATTATTATAAAGCAGTGTCTTACATGTGTGCTTATTTGTCTAAAGCTGAAGACGAATCTTCAGAAGCGATGAAGAAAGCTGCATCGCAAGCATTAGAAACTGGTGATTCGTTATTTGTACAAATGAAGTCAATTGCAAATGCGTATCGAAATCATCGCGAAATGTCAGTTCAAGAAGCAGTTGCTATTATAATGCCTGAAATATGGTTACGAAAGACATTTCCTGCTGTAGTTTTTGCAAACAGTAACATTCCTGAAAAGAGATACAGAATATGTCGTAACGAAGAAGAAATTTTAAGTTTGCCACCAGACAGTACAGACATTTTTAAACGAAACATGTTGGATAGATACATGGATAGGCCAAATCCAAAATTTAAAAAAGGGAGATACCCTATGTTGGAACTAATGTGTTACGCGGAGTTCTTGTCAAGCTACTCTATGAAAATAAAACCGAAACCAGAAGATGAAAATGACAGCCAACCAGAAGTACTTGAAGAAATCATAGCTGATATTCAAATGGAATCTCCTTATCCAAAAACTCTGCCTCTGATGTCCTCAAAGGAAATGTTGTCTTTGCGAAAAAAAAAATGTGTTCTAAGATACCATGTACCTAGTCGGGATAAAAATCCAGAAGGGTATGCACATCATTTGCTCTTTATGTTTTATCCTTTTCGGCAGGAAGCAGAATTGTTAAGTGAAAACTCCGGTACTTACACAGAGAAATTATTGGAAAACGGTGTATTAGAAATTATAAACACAAATAAAAGAACTTGCGAACCATTCGGTCAACTTGTTGAAGAAGCAATGATAAATTTTCACACAAATGCAAATAATCTCGATTCCTTCGCCGAACAAGAAAACGATGATGTTTCCGATGAGATTAATATAAATAACCATAGCGATGATGAAGTTCAAAATGAAACCGAAAATGTTCCAGTTATTGGGAACACTTTTTCTGTTACTGAACCTGGAATGTCCGATGATGAACTCCATGAAAAAATTCGAACTTTAAATGAAACTCAAAGGCAAATCTTTGAAGTTGTAAATGATTGGGTTAGAAATTACATAAAAAGCTTGGCATGTAACGCACATCATAAAATTGAGCCAATTCATATATTTCTAACAGGAAGTGCCGGTTGTGGAAAGTCACATTTGATAACAACAATTTCAGACATGCTAAAGAAAGCACTTTCTTATCGTGCAGGGAATTTAGAAAAGGATAAGATTCTCATTCTAGCGCCCACTGGTGTGGCTGCCATCAATGTAGAAGGTAATACAATACATTCAGCCCTAGGTATACCAGCTGATAGAAGTTTTGCTAAAAACGTTTCCAAGTTGAGTGATAAAAGGAGATGCATGCTCCGAAACAAGTTTTCAGAACTAAGCATTATTGTAATAGACGAAATTTCGATGGTTTCAAACAAGTTGCTTTTACATATTCACCAACGGCTAACCGAAATATTAGGATGTTCAGATGACATTCCCTTTGCAGGGATATCTGTTATTGCATGTGGTGATTTCTACCAACTTCCACCAATCCAAGCAAGACCAGTTTATGCAGACTACAAAGATGTACTGTTGAATCTTTCACATTGCTGGAAATATTTTAAAATTGCTGAACTAACAGAAGTTATGAGGCAGCGTGGTGATCAATGTTTGATTGAATTATTAAACAATATCAGAGTGGGAAAATTAGAAACGAGCCACGAAAATTTACTGAAATCTAAATTTATTTCTCAAAATGACCCTAACTACCCTAAAGATGCTATTCATATCTTTGCTGAAAACCAACCTGCCTCTGAGCACAACCAAAAAATGCTAAACAGCTTAGCATCAGATGAAATAAATATCGAGGCCATTGACAAAATTCCAGAAAATATCCCTGCGCAATTAGTGCAAAACCTCTATAACCGCACTCAAATGGAAACAGGTGGACTTGCTCAAAACCTTATTTTAAAACTTAACGCGAAAGTCATGTTAACATCAAATATTGATATAATTGATAAACTTATTAACGGTCAGATTGGGAGTGTTCATCGTATAAAAACCGATAGCTTGGGTAAAGTAAATACAATATATCTAAAAATGGAAGACAAACTCGCAGTTCTTAAAGCTATGAGAACAGATGCATATGCTATGCAAGAAAATGTCATCCCAGTTAATAGAATAGAAAAAGAAATAAAATTTAACAAGTATAATCCATCTTCACCTTCTATGAAGCGACTGCAATTTCCACTAATGCTGTCATGGGCGTGTACTGTTCACAAGGTTCAAGGAAAAACATTTGATAAAATTGTTGTCTGTTTTGATTTGCTTAAGCAACGAGCCTTTCATCCAGGACAGATCTATGTTGCCTTAAGTCGTGTCACAAACTTAGAGGGATTATACGTAACAGGAACATTTAAAAAATCAGCTATTAAAGCAGATACACGAGCAACCGCACAATACAATAATATGCGGGAACATTCAAAATTGATACTAAAGGATACTGGCGTTATAAGTGATAATTCTGTTATATTAACTTTGCTTAATACAAGATCCTTCAACAAACATAAAGACGATATCAAATCAGACCGTATTCTCATGGAAAGTGATGTATTGTGTTTAACAGAAACTCAGGTACCATTAAACTCGCACTGTGACGCAAAGTTAGACTCCTTTACGTTAATTCCAAACAACAATGTGGATAGATTTTCTAGTCTGTTAGTTGGACATAAAGAAACAACAGAGTTGTTTGATATTGTAAAAATTCCAGGCGTAATATTATTTAAACTGTCAAAAAGAACGTTTCATGAAAACCCTATAAGCATTTTACTGCTATATCGTAAGAATTCTCTTAATAGAGACGAATCACTATATCTTATTCATCATTTTCTGGGAAACGAAACCATTGATGTTATTCTTGGAGATTTTAATGTAAACGCATTTAGTGGTGAAAACTATTTCCTTGATTACCTCACTGAATACAAACAAGTTGTAACCTCTCCAACTCATATATCAGGTTCACTTATTGACCACATCTATATCCATCAGAGCTTGTTTCCCACCTTTAATGTCGAGACCTTGGTTAAAAATGTCTATTTTAGTGATCATGACGCAATCAAACTAAAATTACTTATGAAATAAAAGAAAAAAAATCTGCTCCATTACAGTAAAGTGCTCGGTTATAATTAAAGTTAAATTCTGATTTTGGCCTCGTATATGCTCAGTTTTCAATGTTTTTTGGTAATACTGGGCAATCCACAGCATGCCTAGTAACTGTTGTCGTCTTGCTTGTACGAACTCAGAAAGAAAACACTGCGCAAATACATTTTTAACTGGAATTTTCTGCTGACTCAGCAATTTAGATAATAAGTCAAAATAATTTTCATATGTCTTAAGGACCATATTTTCAAGAAATAGTAAAGAAATTTTTTATACATAACACGCTGAGTAAATAATACAACTGTTTTGAGAGCTAAAAAAGGGTTACTGCCACCTTAAGTTAGCTATGATTTAAAGTTAATAATAATCAAGAATTAATTTTAAAATTTTAGAATATTCAATGATGTTGTTCCCCCTATCTTCCTCGGTTTTAAGGTCCACTTCAAAGTTCAGTACTTTTTCAGATTAGTGCTAATGGCGGAAATCCTTATGCCGCAGGGCTTCTTGTTTTCTTTAGTATGTCTGAGATCTCAAAATTCAACAATTCCTTTACTTCGGTTTTCTTATTATTTAATATCTGATAAGCATTGAATGCCATTCTACATAACTTTAAATCTAGAGCAGTAAATGAAGAATGATAGACATAATAAACACAAAACAATGACAATTATACCAGGTACATATATATATATCCAGAAACAACTTCTTCTACAGCAGCAGTCATTGAAAATCAAAATAAATCCAGCAAACATGGCGGAAATAAAAAAATGGAAGATTCAAAGTTTTTCAAAATTTCGGTATGTTTAGATGAAAAATTCAACATGATAGTGGAAGAAATATAGAAAACGAAGACAGCCAAATGAAAACTTAACTATTAAACTTTCAAATAAAGTAATAAATGGTCGCAATGAGAGCATATAAATATCGATCTATAGATGATTTCTGACACACGCTTCGGCGAAGGAAATTACACACAGCGATTTTCACCACGCTTTATTTACCTTTCTCTACCAAAACAAACATCTCGTTTCATTGTAATCGATAGTAGGAACCTTGGACACACTCACGAAGCTAAAAAAGGCATCACAGCATCAGTAAAAACGTCGTATGATCGATAATTCGACACCGAAGTTTTAGCTTTGGAGAGTGAGGGCCATCGCGCACTTTTACGGGCCGTTTTTTGCCTACGGGAAATATGCACATTTTCAAGCTCCATACAGCCCGCCGTGGAAGCCAAAAGAAAACCTACAAATCTCACACCATCACTTCCAGATCAAAATGGCCTTCGTGGATGTAGCCCGAATATAGCTTGCTTTATCGTGGGCATGTTGAGACCACGAAGTATTTAGATTAGTTATCAAAAATCGAGCTTTGTGATTGGCCTATATGCATTTTTAAAATAAAGTCCGTAAAAATCGGTTTATGCAGGGATTTTCCGAAATAAAGCTTCGGCACAACCCCTTTGAACAGATAAAATTCGGCTATGATTAATATAAAGACTAGTTGTTAGCCCGTAACACAATCCGCTGGAGCTAACCCGTCGTACATATTTCCCGCACTAGTATTTCGTTCACCTTTTGTGATATTACTTCGCGACTAGCCGTATTCCCGTGGAAGAATCCACTGTATCTCTAATTGAATCCATGTGAGGGATACCTAATAAAAACATAGAACACAGTAATTTGAAATTTAAAAAGTCACAATCTGCATTATTTTCTACTTAAAACCGTTGAAACAAAACGTCTAAAAATATAAGCAAAAAATAAATAAATAATAATAACAAAAATAAAAATGCAAAATGTCCAACAAAATCAAATGCTGTTTAACAAAAGTTACGTAAAAAATAAATCTGCTAAAAACTATATACTTGCTTTGCCCATGCTAGAAGTACACCAGAGAAAATAGTATACCAGTACTCCAACATCGTTAAGTCATACAAAAAAGGTTATTACAAAATCGATCTACAGTTTGTAACACATCATACCAAACTTAGCTATTCAATCCATTGCATACTGCAACCCTCCCAAATTTTTACACAAAATGTAAGAAATAAACAGTTTACGACGCAGAATTAAAATATAAAAACTTGAATCATTTCAGCATGTTACCCTCTACCGCAATTACAAAAGAACGGTTCACCTTAAAGACCCAAACCTAACTCAAAAGAAAATATCAATAATGAAATAATTGTCATTTCGATCATATATCAACCTCTCCTATAAAATATACAAACATACAAATATAAAAATATACAAAATATAAAAAAATACCTTGCAGGGTTAAAATCTAATTATACAAAAAATACTTTTTTCGATAATATTGCCTATTGTCTTCCTTAACAAATGATCATTACAAGTTTTGAAATTACTATATTAAATTATTTCCACCTTTTAACCCAAAATCTCAAAATTTGCAACACATAAAATTTTAAGTCAACTAAAATCAATTATTTGTGTCTATTGCATACCGTCCTGTTCCATTGACGTTTACACAGATCCCCTTTATTAGGGAGACAAATAGTAACAACTTTTGTGACGCTGTTCCTTCCATTGTGTTCAGAATAACGCATAGGATTAGTGTTAAATAAATATTATGATTGAAAGAATTTTTGATGATGTCACGAGGCCTTTCATATTCAATTTTTTTCCAGGTTTTTTTTGTGTAAAGTGAAAAGAAATATTCCGCGAACTTCTTGCAAAATTTGGTGGGTATAAGCACACATTCCAGCATGTAAAAATCAAGCTTGACTACATGCAGAAAATCTGTAAATTATTTTCATGCCAAGAAGAAATAAAGGTAAACATAGCAATGTAATATAGTCACATGTCAGAGCCTTACATGTCATATCATTGTCGCCTTTTTATCTTTTCAAAAAAACGGTACAAACATCCCGTGCGTGATAACAATATATTCGAAAACACTGCAGTGTTTTCGAATATATTGCAACCGATCGTAACGTTACAACACTGAATCACCCAACATATAGTGTTAAAAACCAGGCGCGGATCTAGCCAATTTTTTTGTCGAAGCGTTGAATATATATATATATAAAAAAACAATACCGGGGGTCTTGGCGTGTTCTACGCCATTGCTTCAGAAGCTTTGCTACTAAAACGAGTTTACGTGCACTAATCCACTAAGTTGTTTTCTTCAACAAGGTCGTGAGATAAAATATCAAGCCGTATCGTTAAGTTTTACTCAGGCCTTGGTAATACATTTTCGTCCTAAAAAAATATTCTTGAACTTTTTGATCAGCAGAGTTGAGTTTCTTCAGCATCTTTCTCGTTGCTGTACCTAAAAAGTATAAAACACATTTTTGAATGCTGAAAGTGTTTGTTGCATTTTCTGTACAGAAATGCGAAACCAGCGATCGAAAAACAGGCACATTTTTTATTACATTAGTCACAGTTGATCCGCTATGGCATTGTTTTTTAAACCAATCAGCTTGATTTTTCGAGAATTTAAACCAATCAGGATATTTTAAAATCATAACAAACTTCTTTAATCAACATGTGAGGCGAAGTAAACTTTTTTTGATAATTAAAGTCAATTTTATTTGAAAAATAAAATCACTAAAAAGCTTCTAAAGCTAACAAAAACAAATAATACCGTTCGGTATAAAAGACTTAAAAAAAACTCAACGAAAATTTTGTGCCTACTTAAAATGTTAACATTTTACAACTTTTTGCTAACGAAATGTAATAAATTTTGTGAACAGTAGTTATAAGTAGAAAGGGTACCTATCTCTCTTCCCCGCCCTGATCAAAAATATCAAAAAGGGGAAAATGATGAGTTTAGTTTACTAGACATTTGTTATAAGATTAACGCTAGAAATTAGCTAAACAAAAGATGTAGCAACCTGACACCACATACAGCTAAATTCGCCACAAAATTGACTGAAAATTGCTCTTCTCAGTTCAATATTTTGCACGTTTTGATTAGCTAAGATTATGAACAAAACATTCTAGCCATGTAACAAATAAGGAGAAACACATAGCTTAGCTATTATAGAAACAAAAAAGATTAACAAAAACAACAAACCTTAAAGCTATTGTGCGGCGGTCCTTGTTTGATTTAACATGGGCAGGAAGATAGTGCTCTGCAGGTTAATTTCTTTGGATTAAAACAAAAATCAAATTGTTTTTGTAGCACGTCAGGAAATGGTAACATATAATTACATTTAATTTCCTCTAGCAATGCGGCATAAATTTCATGTATCCCATCAGAATTTTCTCATTCGAAAACCAACTTCACACGCTTTCGCAAGATTTTCCAACCCATGTTGATAACGGAAAGATCCTTTCGGACATGGCCGACCGATATTTATACCAAGCGCCAACAATCTTTATCAATACCTAGAAACAACCTTGACAGGGTTTGTGTACTATAAAGTCTAGTTCCACGGTCAAACCCTAAGCTATGTCTAGAAACAACCCTGACAGGGTTTGTCCGCTATAACGTCTAGCGCTACGGTCAAACTCTCACGGAAGAACATGTTATAGTGATACCTAAAAACAATCGTGATAGGGTTTGTGTGATATGAAGTATAATCTTATGGTCACACCCTTACGGAGAAACATTCCATGGTTATACCTACAAACAACCTTGACATGGTTTGTGTGTTATGAAGTATATGGTTACAGCCTGACATGAAATAGGTTAGCCCAACATCGATTGATTGAATATATACACGCATTTGGAACATTGAAGCTTTGTTTGTCAAAAGCAGACTTGAATTATTTGCTTACATCAATAACCTTAAACTGCATTAATTTGTACTGACGTCAATGCAGTCATTTTTATTGCATTTTCTGGTCTCTACGGACTTTGACGTGGTTTGCACTGTAAGGTTAATGTTGTAAACCGGTTGTAATGATGAAACCTAAAATAGTTGCAGAAGACGGTACTAATTCATCCGATCTACAATTACATTATTTTTTTAACCTTCTTTGTTTTGTGTTTTTTAAAAAAAGCAAAAACAGAAAACAGCTTTATCAATGCTTTTTGTCTAACAATTTTTACCATTCATTTCTTTTTATTATAAAATTGAAGAGAGTGTAATACCCACAAGCATCTGTCTGCTTTTAAACAAACAGAATATTTTTTGTTAATGCAATGGCTAATAACTATATTACAGACACATTGTTGTTCTACTTCTTGCATAAATCGCATTATGTATATGTAAAAAAATTGTAAATGCAGATACGCTTTTAATTGGTATTAACTTTGTAATGGTCTGTTTCAATTATACATCGTTTACAATGAAAAACTAAAACCACTACGAACAGGAATTTTTTTTTAAATTATATTAGAAAAGAAAACAACCTTATTTTAATAAAAATGTTAATCGCACGTAATCCTTGTTTACTTCTTTGGTAAAATTTATCGTCAGCTCAGCTAAATGTATGTCTTCATCTTTGGCAATTGACTTCTCACTTGTAACTCTAATTGAGCCCGTCACAAAAAGAAAAGAAATCAGCAACTTAAACATTGTACCACATAAAACTGCAAAAAAATATCTTTGTGCGTAATTGTCGTGCAAATCTGCGTTTGTTTTATCAATGTTGTATCAGAATTAAATTGCCAAAACTCGTTTTATATGATCGTTTGCCAACATTATATTGCGGTTAAGACTATTTTTATGGTAATTGACGTGGTAAATTAAAGGGGATTGGAGTACAATTATTTAAGGGTAATAAATTTAAAATACACAAGCTGTAGGAAAACGATTTATTAAAGCAGTATATTTGATATATTTTTAATTGAAATTGCAATTATATTTCCTTATTAGGTAAACGAATTGCAAGTAGGGCATTCTTAAAACATGTGAAAATTTTGAATACATAATTGAAGGGTAATAGTTATCGTTAGCATACAATTTTTCTAACGCAGTATGTAATTTCAGAAATTTTAGCTTATTACTGCAGAAGGATATTTCATAAGAAGGCATTATCAAGGATAGTATGAAAGACTTGGGAATCCTTGTGTTTACAAACTTTGGCAACTCCATCAACGTTAGTTGGGAATAAATTTAACCATGTAGAGTTGTCCAAGAAGCTAAAGAATTTTGGGGGTGGACACGCAGCCACTGTTTTAATACGAGAGTTTACCTAGTGTTAAGACCGGAGGAAAGCATTGACCGAAATAGAGAACCTGTGGATCACTCTGAATGGCAACAAGGTGCAAAGCATCAATACGTGGGTTCAATACCCTAAAGCAGGCACTTCGCGGACAAGTAAAGGAAGCGTACAAATCGGATCTAAAATCTCAGAATGTGGAAAGGAGATCTTTGTAACTCCCTTATCATACAAGGAAGATATAGTATTGTAAATTTTCCCGGTTTCCCGGTTAGCTAATACAGATCCCGGTCTGTATTAGCTAACTTTCTAGAGATCAAATTTTGTATAGTTGTCTATAGAATGAAGGAATGAGTAAGCAAAAACCTACGCAAGACATTAAGAAGAGAAAGGAAGGTCGCGTTGCAGCTAGTAAAACAAGGAAAACTTGAAGAACCACAGCGGAAGTACTTTCCAAGAAACTACGGTACGTGGTCAGGTGGTGAACATGCGCACATGCTAGTTAAAGATTATGTATCTCTACGAGATAGGAGTCTAGCTGTACTTGCAATCGGTTTAGATGTCTCATACAGAACCGCGAGGTTGCCTGCCAAAGCTGCGCAACGCTAAATGCAGCACATGTGTGATGCGAGAGTATTGCAAAGATATTGACATTTTTCGCATGCTTGGGACGTAAAATAATATAGTAATTGTCTCATCATGCGAAGAGAACACCTTTGGCAAAGCTTGATACAGAAGACGCAGTCCAGATGACAGAAATCTTTGCAGTTGAAAGAGCTACGATAATTGTAAAAAAGGGTTGAATCCGTGTAAGTAACGTACCGAAAGATTAAGGCACGTACATCAAAATTTTAATGTTTGACAGAAAAATATAGAAGGGACCAAGATCACACATAAAACACACTCCTTAGCTATAACTAATTTCATGGTTAAAGGGAATGGTTTATCAAATGCCTAGAAATCTAACAATCTAACAAGCACTCTCATAGCATAAGGAGATCTACCTGTAAGCACCCCGTAGGGAGGGCTTTTTCTAGCACGGTAAGTAGGAATATGGAGGTTAATAAATATACCCTTTTGGTACCATAAGATCTAGAGGCAGAGAGGATGAAGGTAGCTCTATAGGCAAGCACAATAAGCGAAAGCTAGAATTGGTGTTGTTAGCTGTAGAAATCATCACGCCCTAAAAGGTAATAAGGAGATCCGTTTTGCAGAGTACCCTGGATAAGACATGAAGATCCTACGAAAACATAACGCGTCCCAGTTTACCAAAGATGTCTTGGAAAAACTATGGTTTGGAATGGCACATTGACCACACAGCACACATGAAAAACAAAGAAAATGGTGAGCCCCAATCGCTCAAGGAAATAGCTCCAATACTTCGTTTCAACAATACCCAGTCTATGCAAGAGACAGAAAACACAAGCACGGAGAATCCTTATATCTTTAAATAAAAATTGCATCTATTGGTATACTCGTAGCAGGCGCAGCCATAAATCCATTGGATGTTTAGGTAATATCTTTGAGTTTAGTAGACTATCTGGGCAAGAGGGAAAAGAGCGTTTAAGATACGACACAAATCACAGCGTAGTGGGTAAGAGATCGTCAAGCAACATTTGACCTGTGTAATAAATAGAAATGAAAACAAAAAAAGGTAGCAAAGGTTTCTTGGATATGAGGGTTCGATAAGGCGGTACTGCATTGCAACCTTTTACAAAATTTCTAAACTTTAGGACTTCTATTATGTTAAAAAACAGAAAGACGATGAACTTACTTTAGAGGTTTCTTTTTCGTGTCTAAATAAAGGACACGAAAGCTTACACACAAATGCATACACAGTATATCCTGAAGAAGCAAAGCGGTTAGTGATCTCTACTAGCAGTCTAAGTAAGTATGGTTGGACCAATGGATCAGTTATCCTCATTTCAACATAACCAAGCCCAAGGAAATACTCCAGATTGACTTGCTGCACATTCGTCATGATACAATTCATGGCAACACCTACAAGTATATCATCACAAGGATAAATGTTGCATATAGATACAAAGTGTTGGTGTTGCTAAGATATCTACAGAGCTAATCCTTAATGCTATCTCAGGGTTTTGCGAGTCGATAGAGAGTTCTGACTTCAGATCGGATGTTACAAAGGCCTTGGAGAGAAAAATGTGCAGAATTAAACGTTAAACAACCAAGCAGAAGGACTTTTCAAGCGTCAAGATGCGCTAGAGTTTGCCACTGAATACGACAGAGCGACATGGGTCAAATGTTTCTTCACTACTGAAAATACTCTGAACCATTCTAAGCCAGAGATGGTCGACATAAAGCTATAAAAAGCTATAAAAGGAGATGAAGTACCACTTACTAATAACGAGGCGTACCCGAAAGCATAGCCCTTAACCAAGAATGTCTTTGTCCTTACCAGTTACATGCTTGGGAAGAGACAAAAAGAGACGAGCAACCGATGCATATTGGAGCAGGAAAACCTATAGATTAGATCATATAACAGAACCCAATAGTCAAGCGCTCTACTACCTCTGTAAGGATATTTTTGAGCGTAGTTTCGTCGGAGAAGATTTGACGCAGATTCCTGAAGATGTAAAGCTATATCCAGAGAATGTTGGAAAATCACCAATTTTCACCCCTTAACAGTAATCTTTAGAAGTTATTACAAAAACATGAGAGGAGGGCATTTCTAGACGACTTTCCAGGTGCGAATAGGGTTAATCGGATGTGTTTAAGACACGCTGTGAGGTTTTGCTGATTTTTAACTTTCAGTAAAAGATTATAAGAAATTGGTAAATATATTAAAATGTTAATAGAACAATATAATATCCCTGAAAGTTTCTTCCATTTTATCCCAGTGTTTTAGTTTAGCGTTATAACCAGCATCGTTTTTTTATTCTGGTTATATAATCCTAAAAAGAGTCCATTCAAGTAAAAGTTAGTTTTCCATCCGCGCAAAACTACTACATAGATGGTGCTGACCAATTCTGTTAACAAAGTGGAATGTTACAAACTGTGATAATCTACTTATTAGCCTGGGGAAAAAATAATACAATACAAGAATTTTCAAAATATAACGGAGAACAGGGCAAGACAGCAAAAACAATGACTAACTAGTGTTGCAAATATCTGCACTTGATCAACCTTTCAACCGCTCTTTTTTCATTCACACAGTCAAATAGGACAGGAAGAGTTATATAAAAATGCACGTTTTTTCTTAAATCGAGCACTTTAAACATAGTTAGGTTTTATGCTAAGTATCAAGTATCCTCGAGTTTCGTAATAAAATTTAGTGGATTTTGAGTGTGTATCCTCTTGATATATGTTTAAGGGGCTGTTCATATGGGAAATATTTCCTCGGTTAGCGGGGAAATATTTCAGCATGATATAATTTTTACTTTCTGTTCATATGGCATGGACGAGAAAACCTTTCCTGGGGTGAGAAAATACCATGTGATAAGTTTCTATTGTTTATTATGATAAGAATCTATTGTTTATTTTTGAAAATTATACCGAATCGACATAAATTTATCTCGCCTACCGAGGAACCTTTTGTTCATATGGGAAAATGCATTACCCGCTTACCGAGATCTCGATCATGCGCACCCGAGATCTCGGTAGGCGGGTAAATGTTTCTTTCTCCTATAAACGCAACTATATTTTGTTAAGAGTTTGTTAACAACTCGAGATCTCGACTTGATATCATGCTGAAACATTTACCAGGTTCCCGAGGAAATATTTCCCATATGAATTGCCCCCAAGCATACCTCCCACGAAAGAACAAGTTAATTTTACATGAAAGAACTTGAAAAGTTGTCTAGGATTATTTTAAATTTCGAATAAAATGTATTGGTTTTTGGGATATAGCTAATATCTGAAGTTTTGCTAATCATGCAAATTTATGACATCAGTATTTTAATGCTAAAAAAAAATTGCTGGTAAATAATAATTATATAGTTTATACACGCCTTCCGAGACACTATTAAATAGAGCACCGCCTCATATCAAATACCTGATGTCATGCATAATTAGCATAATTAGTGACACTTCTATAACCAAAATCTTAAGAACCGTTCAATCTTTTTAAAGAATATTAAAAGACTTCCTAGACAATTCCAATACAACATTAAAATGCTTCCTAGAGCCCTTTCATATCAACAAATTTAGACCAAATAATAAATAAAGAAAATAAAGAAAGACTTTTGCACTATGCACTATGCACAAAAAAAGTTTAAAACTTCCTAATAAGCAAAAAAAACATTTTAAAATTGCACTATTAAATTCAACTCCTGTAGATTAACAAATGCTTGTAATTTTTTTATAATTTTTAGTCTAACAAGATTATGTCTGAGATATTAGCTGATATTGAATTATTATAAACTTATAGTGAAGAATAACATGAAAGCTTAAAATAGCGCGCACATGCACACACCAAGCTTTTAATTAATTGTACGGAATAAACCGTTTTAATATTGTCAAGTTTTCTTTCGCAACTAAGGAATATTATTTTAGACTTTGGAACTGGACGTGGAAGTAAGGAAAAACATATAACAATATATAAAAGAACTAGTCAGAGAACACGGTGTCACAATATTGGCGCACTATAAACATGTTTGCTGCATAAGTTTGGGTATATATGTCGGACTAATTAGGAAAGAAATAACCATTCTTGAAGCGAGTGTTGCATGCGAGGAAACATTTACGCAAGTATGAGTTAAATCTACCTGTTTCGGATAATTTAATTGTTTTAATTCATTTTGCTGAATCTATAAAAACTATGGTCCTTGATAAAATGTAAAAATCTCTGATTCCCTATCAAATAAGCAACATATCCAAATTGGGCAAAAATCATGAAAGGTAATATGTAACGATGTTATAAATATAAAAACAACATTTCCCAACTTTTTCCTATTGATTACTTATCTCATTTCGGCATTATGACCTTCGTATTAACGTCGTGGATAAAAAAGAGATGACATTATTTAATAATCAAAATATCTGTAACTATTCTTCATATACAAATTCCCAGGACCAAATTTAACTGCCGAACTGGATAGCGCAATAAATGGCATGTTTTTTTTGTTTATATCTGCGAAGGAAAATCGGTCATCCAACCCGCCGCACAATAGCATCTATATTATAATACCCGTATATGTCTGTCACGCAAAATGGTAACCTCAGTAGCGAGACACACGGAATGCTATATATAAAGGAAGGGCAAACCCGTGGATTTATATACGGCGCCGAGTAGTATAAATAATTGACGTTGTACAGTCCATTCACAACAGGTAACCCTGAGTCTTTATTGTCCTGAAGATAAAAGGGCCTGAAAATAAAGATTGTCACATGTGATAAAGCTTCTTCGACGATCATACAATATTATCGACATGTGTTTATCTTAAACATTGTTTTGGATACGCAACCTTTAAATGAAAACGTATTTCAAGGCATAACAAGATGCATATTTGCCATATTTGTGTGTTTGCATCTTTTTTTAAATTGCAAGCCTAATTAAAGTTTTAGCAGCCACATTTTTTTGATAAGTTAAGTCATTTAAGCTTCTTATCAATGTGTTTGATCGACAATTTATTCATTGTAGTCTACGGCCAATTACAACTACGTCCGTGCTATAGTTCTTTGGCTTTTAGTTCCATTCTAATTCCATGCTGTTTAATTGGATATGATATATGACGGATATAGCTTCTAACAGAACACAAATTGGAAAAGCTTTCAGTGAGTATATTTCTTGTTTTAATTTTGCACTTAAACAGTTCGAAAAGTTGCTTTCTAACGGTCCATATCTTTTAAATATTTGGAGTGGTAGATGTAAATCGAGGCAGAAAATATTTGCGTAAACAAACATTTAATTAAAAAGTAACTTCTTGATTAAAAAATATTTTTAAGGTGTGTCAAAATACGTAGTAATTTATTGTACAAGTCCATTGAAGTTTTTTTTAACAATGGTTAAGTGTTAACGATTTGGTTAAAATAATATAAAATACGCAGTGTGTTGTCAGCCCATTTGGTGCCATCCACTGACCGCTAATCGGCTTGTGTGGCAGGCAAGCCAGTTAGAGCAATGCTATACGTATCCCTTGCGGAAATGTAACACAGTTCCAGATAATTTTTGACTTTTACGGAAACCTTGATCTCCAAATTAGAAAAGGTTGGGTGGCTGTTTTTACTATGACGGAATAACAAAAGGGCTTTTATTTAAACTAAAGTTACCATTAACTTTAGAAGTATTGCGAAAACCTATTCTTTAAAATTACGACAGGGTGTTCTGATGCACATATGACAGGGTTGCGGTATTGTGCCGCGCTTTATAATAAAACCGGCCCACTTTGTGATAAAGATATTTTTGAAGACTTCCCTGGTGAAATCGTTGTGTGCTCAAAATAGCTGTACGCAGCTTTGTTTTGCGCGCACCAGAGAGTAAATGATTTGTGGACGAGCGAAACTGTGCAAATTTTCACAACCCAATGACTAGTCTTATATAATAATACCCTAACTGTGTCTGTGACAAGCAAAGTCAAATATAATTTACCAAAACGGCTGAAAACCTTTCCCCACAAGTTTTGTTTATATTTTTAATTGGCTAGATGAAATCAGGTGATAATATAAAATGATTTCTTTAGCTGGAAATTTATTGTATGGCAATATAAATTTAACGGGACGGATTTCAAATCGCGGTGAATATAAATGCCTTCATATGAATTATTTGACAGTAAAAGCAACAAATCGTCCTTGAAAATTTTAGAAACAAATCATGTTTTTAAAACAAAGCGATTTTATTAGGTCGAAATTTTGTTGCATGCCATTTCAAATTTTTAATGTCCAAAGGAGTGTAAATGTTTTGTTATAAATTAATGTACTTAACAATGTTACTGTGTAATTCTGTTTCGACCGTAACGTTAAATATGTCGCTTTTTAAATAGAATTATCAAAAATTCGTTATGTGATAAAAAGCAAAATAAATAGATTAAGGATTTTTTAAACAGATTTTTCCACGAGCTTCAACAACTACAATCGTGGTCACAATATGTTGGGACAAGACAACGAAGTTCGAAGTTCGCCACCACAAGTAATTGCGTAGGCTCATTCTATATTAGATTCACACATCTTGAACTTGTCAAAGTTCACTTGTCAATGTTCAGAGTGGACTTAGGACTTTATTTATTATTTAGGTTATTTGGTAAATACGAAATTCATAAAATGTGCTAATTGTTGCTGACGTCAGCAAGGCCATTATTCACGAATTTCGGGGCCTTCGTGGTCCCCAACGTGAATTATTTCTGTGTGCAGGCGTGCTAAAGAATGTGACTAGCAACTTTTCAACGCTCTCTGCCTGGCCTACTTGTGTGCAAAAGTAGCGACTTTTCAGCCTGCCGGCTGCAGAGTATTGACTATTTGACTCTTTTGTCCATATTTGGATAATGAGTAAAAAACTGCCTTAGTCTCAATATTTTTGTCCACGATTGTAGTCTCTTGTAATAATATGCTAACTGCGTGTGTTTTTTGTAAAAGACAAAGTAAATTTTCTACAATTCTTTTTCAAAAAGCCTATAAAACAGTTCTGTCTCATAAACTTTTGTTGGCATTTTTTATTGGTTTAAAACCGAGACTATTGTTAATGATTCTTTTGTTTAGGCACATTTATCAAACACCTGATTATTTTATTTTATATACCGGTTTTAGTTTTTTAAAAAAAGGATTTTTCCGCTTGATGTTATATTAAAAAAAGTAGTGAAAAATTCTCTAAAATCTACCCTGAAATGTTAGGAGTGATTAGTTTCCATCGACCTTTTTTGTTGTTGTTAACCTATATCCCTTAATATTTATTCGTGTTTAATAAAAATAAACAACAAGTTTTTTTCAAAAACAGCAATGGAATTGGCAATTCATTTATTTGCTTTTGTTTCATTTTTCAACGTGTACAAGCAGATTTTTTTACAGGACTGAATACTACAGTTGAATAACTAGCTAAATAAAACAAAAACATATTTTTGTCCTTCACATCTTAAAAAATGCTATAGCGTTGATGATTTGTACTTCTAATGACCAAGTTAATTTTGAATTAAATGAATCAAAATTCCTAGGTAGTAGTAGTGACTTCTATAGAGTTACACTGCCAATTGTGAGAGGAATTTGAAAAGTTTAAGTAGTTCTTAAGTCAATGCAATGATAATAACAGCGTAAACAACACACCCGTCATTGCATGGCTATAATCTCACTTGACAAATGTTGCGCCTAAGACGTTTTTAGCTCCGCAATATACGTTAAGAAAAAAAGAGGCCTTGGGAGTAAGGTTCTGTTTGGCCATCTTATAGAGGATTGTGCATTGGCTTTACACACCTTTTTTACTAGTCGCTATTAGCGTAAAAAATTTAATCTAGTTTAACTAAATATTGTGTAATTGACTTTATATATAGACTAAACTAACTGATGCGCAGACAATACAACGAATACACCAACATAACATTGCAATTTGTGGTACGATGGTGAAGTCTATCCTCCAGTCTTTGATGTTGTGCGCAATATTTTTTACAATGTCGACGCGAGCAACAGAAGGTAAAAGCGTACGAATTAATAACAGTATTTATAGTCTGGTTTCACAGTTTGAGCGTGGCTACTTAGATTTTGTGTCTGGTGACTGCGCAAAATTGTTTTTCCTTCAGAAATAATTTACGAGAAAAAATATGCCAGGGAGGGTATATTAATGACAAGGTCATCAACAGACTTTGGCCTGCGTCTTAAGGATACATAAAACACCTGTCATCCATGTTAAGAATGCTGTCTATATTTCCTAAACTTAGAAATAAAGGGAAATGAAGTATATATTTTCTAAAGGCCAGACAAATTTCGTATCAATTAGGGGTCTTTTTGTCATCAAATAATAAACTGGGCAGAAACAGAAATCTATCGAAACCTAAAACGGTACTGGCATTTGAAGCATGAAAATCACACCATGGAAATTTACGTCACTTGTGTACTAAACGTGTGTCCTTGTTTTGCAGTTTAAAGTCTGGCTCTGAATTTTTATCAAAAAGTTGCTTTCCGTGATTCTTCGTTGTACGTTTTTACACTGTGATATAATCTTGACAATCTATTTTTAAGACAGAAACGGACACCGTAAGAGTGCTCAGTATGTCTCAAACATGAATATCTTCGTTTCGTATCCGTATACATTGTACCTTTGAGCCTAAAACGTAGAGGTGTATCGAGCAAAAATTTCTTTTTAAGATACCAAGATTTAAACTTTTTAAAACAAAGAAAAATTTAATTGAAAGAAGTGGGAAAAAAATTTGTTCCTTTACATTTTCCCATTTTTTTCCCTTTTGAAAAAAATCTATTTTTCATTTAAGATAAGACGAGATATGTCATTCTTAGAATTTGTTTAAATAGTTTGTTTATATTGCACTGTTAAAACACTTAGGTGGCTATCGATGTTATGATTGACAGGTTTTTGTTTACACCCTCAGAGTTTTTCCATTTCATTATCTCATTACCAAGCTTGCACTGTCGCCTTGAATGTTACCCAGTTTGTGGACTTTAAATATCAAGAGATTTACCAATTTCTGTAGTAATTAACGTCTAATATGTCTATCCAGTACTAAAATTAAACCAGCAGTAATTTCTCTTGACGGAGATTTGCAGCTGAATATTCTAACGTCAACTTTAAAAAACTATCTCTGTCTGTAGAACATATGAAGATTTTGGTCGGACATCCTATTCACAACTCAGCTGACATATTGCAACCACAGGGAAAACTTAAATGTTTTTCTTGAATTTTGCCGTCATCAAAGTGAATATTTTTACCAGCATCTTTGAATATCGATTTAAAAGAATACTATACCAAATTATTTCTTATTTTTTTCTTAGATAAAGTTATAGGACATTTAACTCTAATTTAACTTGACTTAAAAATGAACTTCTTTAGACCTGAACTGATTTATTTTAATCATGGGAATTACTTTTAATGTTTTCTGAACATGTAGCTCTGTCACAATTGATATACATTGTGCAAGATATGGTTTGCCTACGTTAAGTGGTTGCCAAGATAATTTTCGGTGCGGGTTGATTTTACCCGTCCAAGATATAGACACTCCAAAAAGTATGAGTACGATTAAAAGTCTAACGAAAGATGTCACAGCATGTCGACATTTATATGAATTAAATTTTACTACGCGCTGTAAAAATGCATCGTCAGTAAAAATAGTGTTAAAGCGAGGCTCCAGAAAAGTATTGTTTAAAAAGGCATTTACATGTACTAAAAGGTCAACAAAGTTTTACGGCATCTCATTCTGCAAAACAAAGGTCCTTCGGCTATGACAAGGCAACAATTGGTTTCTTCCGATACAGACAGGTATTTTATTGTTTAATGCAGCTAACAACCGACCTGCTGTTTTTTTACATTTAAACATTTTGTGTAGGCTCTCGACATTGCCTTGTATAATGCTGTGTCGTATTTGTAATATTTTAAAGGGATCCGTTTTTTGTTGACGTAGACATTCTTGTGAGGAAGAGCATTCATAATTTGATAAAGGTGTATCAAGGTGATTTAAAAGAAGGTGTTGCGCTCTTATTCAAGAAAGGTGTGTAACCCTGTGTAGGCAGATACCCTCCCACTGCCAGTTTTTGTAATATAACTTCTTTGCTACGTTGCATAGCAATGATACTTTCAATATTACCATAGAAGAATGAAAGTTACGAAGTGCACGCACAATGATAAACTCGGCCAGTTAAGTCTTAAAATTTAAAATCTAGAGGTTTTGCTTCTCTAAAGAATATGCTCATTTAAAAGAACACAATTCTTCCTTTTTCCAAGGAGATAATTGGCACAAAAATTGAACAAACAAACAGAGAGAGTAGGACAGGACTTATGTGTAGGGTACAAGGGTTTCGACTCATATTCCTGAACCAAGGTACCCAAAATGTCTAGCTGAGTCACCTCAAAAAAGGTCTGCGAACAGTCTTCAGCAGGAACTAGACATTTCTTTCATCCATAACTTTTCATCGGTCCTACTCTGTACAATCTTGTGTGACTGGGGTAAGAAGTGGAGTCATCACTCTCCAAAGATAAGACCAGTGCAGTCAACCCCCCTTGCTGACATAATTTTTATTTTGGTTTTGGGTTTTGTTTCGACTGGGGTAATAAGTGGAGTCGTCACTCTCCAAAGATAAGACCTGGTACAGTCAAACCCCCTTGCTGGCGTAATTTTTATTTTGTTTTTCCCTTTTATTTGGACTGGTGTAATAAGTGGAGTCGTCACTCTCCAAAGACAAGACTACAAAAAAATAAATAAAATAAGAATAATCATAAACTTGCAGACATAAACCGGAAGTTGTGGTGCTGACTGCAATTTACCTAAGCTCTTCAAGGAAAAGGATGTAAGATTTAGCAAGCTTTTTTTGCAAGGGACCAATGCTCTGTCGTTGCAATGAAACCACTTACCATGCACTTGGTTATAAGCAACAGTAGTGTAATGGCCATTGTCCATATTTCCAGAGTGGTTGATTACAGCCCTTAAGTTGTAGTGCTTGCGACAAGAGACTTAACTTTCTACAGTGATAGGTATAGAAAGGGTGCCCGGGTAAGATGTGACAGGAGAACAAACCTCAGACACAAGACCTTTGTTATAGGCAAATCGCTTTAATTGCAGAATCAAAAGTGAACTGCACTCTGCGACCTCTTTTTCAACTGTTGCAGTTTGATAACTATTGCAGTAGTGACAGAAGTACAAGTTAACGCCTGACAATTGTTCGCTCTCCAAAAAGTTATCTACCGACGATTGTAAAGTCGATGTCAAGGGCAGTTCAAGAAATGGGCTTACTTGCTCAGAGGTGCTAATATTATTGCATGCGTTGCAAGTAGTACAGATTTCCAGACGAGTGTTGAATAATCTACCAAAGAAAGGAAAGGCTTAAGACAACTCTGGTATGAGATACTCAAGAATCTCTAGGGCACCTTGCTGAGTGAACGGATTAAAAGCAGCGCCTCTTGCATTAGAAACATAGCCTTTTAATGCATTTAGAAATGGAGAAGGGTTCACTGGAACCTTGGAGGAGGATAATTTGCGTAGAATACTTACAAAACTTCTACCTATCATACCGGCGTCTCAAATATGTAGTTTCCATGCCTCTAAGAGGTTTTGGTATTGGCCATTACTCGAAACTACCCGTGAATTTTTATGAAGCTTTTATAAGAGGTATGCAGCCATTTTCGTCAGAATTATGCTTGGAAGTTGAAGCATACAACATAACTTATCTTCTTAAAAAATATAATTCTGAAATGTTATGACAGCTGATTTGGGAATATTTTCAAGAGAAATAGTTTTTTCAGCCAATTTTTGGTACTTTTTTCATACGGAGTGTAGAAATTCAAGTGTATGTTAAGTAACAGGGGGCATAAAATGCCCGCGGGCCATAAATCCGGAACTAGTCCAGTGCGATAAATTTGACTTTCTCAAGTATTACTGACAATGCGACCTTTATTCTTGGTAGAATTATCCAAGAGATAAAACAAAAGTAATTTCATATTCAAAAAAAGGATTTTAATCACGTTATTGGGGTAAAAACGACGTCATATTTGTAAGAAACTCTCTTATTTTAACGATAAAGGCAAAAACATCTGTTTCCCGAAATATTGATGTTCATATTAATAAATTTAGTGCAAGGTTAGATTATGGCAGTTGTAGATGTTCGAGCTACGGGAAACAATATTATGACATCATTAGGAGCAGAAATGACGTCATTTCGGTGGAACCAGTTTTCCTTTAAATCTTTCTGGTCTGTATTTTAGCCCTATGACCTATATATTTCCTAAGCAACACCTTTGTAACAACATAGCAACGGGCACACTTACATAATTAATACAACACCATACAATATACAACTTTTATACATGCAAGTCAGCACATTTTAAAATTTACTACAAATTTACCCCCTTAGAAAAATAGAAAATAAAACTTATTAATGCATTGCAGATGTCAATGTATAAATGTATACTATTTGAAGAAGGTGAAAGTCTGAACTCTCTTTCTTCTCAATTTAAAGCATTATCAGGTCTCATCGGTAATTGCAGTCTTTGTGTGCAGAGATCTTGTTAGTATTTGTTTATTATATATTTTAACCAGTGTGGCTAGTCGTCATCTCCTATGAAGTCTTATCTAGGATTTCATACGAGAGACAACAATCTTCATTTTTGTACATATTTGATTAACGTTATCTCATCTTGTGTTATCGTTCCTTATCTTATTTTATCTTAACTTATCTTATCTGTATCTTGCTTGTTATATTAGGTTGTTTACAAGGGCTGTTATATCTATTATTTTAGGTAAAGTCCCTTTTTTTTAAATTCAGGTCAGTGGTCTAACTGGGGCGCATATGATACTTGCAGTGAAACTTGCCAATCAGATATTAATACAGCCCCTACTCAATCCAGAACCAGAACATGCAATGGTGGAACTTTTGGGACAACATGTCCTGGAAGTAGCGTAGACACACAAAACTGTAATGTTGCAGTTGCATGTCAAGGTATAACTTTATTTCTTTCATACACATTCTTTAATATCTATTACGATTTTTTTTCTACTTCTAATATGAATCTTCGCTATTCTCATGATAAACCTTTCTTCAGGAAGTCTCACACAATGGTCTGCGTATGGTGCATGCTCTGCTACATGTCAGTCAAGCCTTCAACCGCCAACGCAACATAGAACACGTAGTTGCACGAAAGCTACATTTGGGGGAAACTGTTACGGTGCTGCATTGGTTCAACATACTGATTGTAATGTAGAAGTATCTTGTTCAAGTAAATATATCTTTAATGTGTTAACTCTACTTCAAATAAAAGTGTTGTCACTAATTAATTCTAATGCTAAATACAGTTCCACTGACACAATGGACGCAATGGAGTGCATGCAGTGAAAGCTGCCAAAGTAACCCAAATGTTTTACCTACAAGATCAAGGACTAGACAGTGCGTTTATACCTCTTTTGGTGGAAACTGTGGTGGTGCCAGTCTTTCAATAAATCAAACATGTAATGTTGGAGTCGCGTGTCCAGGTATAATCCTATATTTTGTTCACACATTTATTTACTATTTGCTACCATATTTTCCGTCTATCTCCAATATAAATATTCACTAATATCATTTAAAACCTTTGAAGGAAGTCTTACACAGAGATTTGCGTATGGTGCTTGTCAGTCAAGCCTTCAAGTTCCAACTAAACAGAGAAAACGTAGTTGTACAAGAACTACATTTGAGAGAAGCTGCTGTGATGCTTAATTGGTTGAAAATACTGATGTAACGTAGTAGTGTCTTGTTCAGGCAAAAATATTTTTAATGTGTGCTCTCTACTCTTACAAAAATTTTATTCAATCAATATTTTTATTGATGGATTCAGGTAGCCTGACGCAATGGACGCAATGGAGTGCATGCAGTGACATCTGTCAACGCAACCTACATGTACCTACAAGATCAAGGAATAGACAGTGCGTATATTCCTCTTTTGGTGGAAACTGTTCTGGTGCCAGTCTTTCAATAAATGAAGCATGTAATGTAGGAGTTTCTTGTCCAGGTATAGCTTTAATTTTGTTTACACATTCTTTTACTACTTGCTACTATACATTCCGTCTATTTCTAATATAAATATTCGCTAAGCTCGTTTAAAAACGTTAACGGAAATCTTACACAATGGTCTGCGTATGGCACATGCTCTGCTATATGTCAGGCAGGCATTCAACCTGCAATTAAACAGAGAACACGTAATTGTACAAGAGCTACATTTGGGGGAAACTGTTACGGTGCTGTATTAGTTGAACATACTGATTGTAATGTAGCAGTATCTTGTTCAAGTAAATATATCTTTAGTGTTAACTCTAATTCAAATAAAAGTGTTGTCACTAATTAATTCTAATGCTAAATACAGCTCCACTGACACAATGGACGCAATGGAGTGCATGCAGTGAAAACTGCCAAAGCAACCCAAATGTTTTTCCTACGAGATCAAGGAATAGACAGTGCGTATATGCCTCTTTTGGTGGAAACTGTTCTGGTGCCAGCCTTTCAATGAATGAAACATGTAATGCAGGAGTTGCATGCCCAGGTATAGCTCTAATTTTGTTCACACATTTTTTTACTGCCTGCTACAATATTTTCCGTCTATATCTAATACGAATATTCGCTAATCTCATTTAAAGGAATTCTTATACAATGGTCTGCATATGGTGCATGCTCTGCTACATGTCAGTCAGGCCTTCAAGCTCCAACTCAACAAAGAACACGTAATTGTACGAGAGCTACATTTGGAGGAAACTGTTACGGTGCTTCATTGGTTGAACATACTGATTGTAAAATAGAAGTATCTTGTTCAGGTAAACAGTTCTGTAATGTGTGCTTTCTACTCTTACAAAAGTGAATTCAATATTTTTATTAATGGATGTAGGTACACTGACGCAATGGGCAAATTGGAGTGCATGCAGTGAAAACTGTCAAAGTAACCCAAATTTTTCTCCTACAAGATCAAGGACTAGAAAATGCGTATATATCTCAACTGGTTGGAGCTGTGGTGATGTAAGTCTTTCAATGAATGAAACATGCAATGTTGGAATTGGTTGTCCAGGTGCATTATTTTTATTTTCTCGTTAAAGGCAAAGCAATATCTTATTAGGAATGTAGAGGTAGGGCGTGTAGAGACAAATGTGTTCATTAAACTATAAATTGTCTGATCGTTCTATGGGACAAGTAGATCTGTTGGGATAGCGACGGGACGTAATTCCAAGATTTGCAAATAAGCGCATCAAACGACAATTAGAAGGCAGCATGGTGGTAGCCAACCTTGTTTCTAGAGCCTTGTCCGTTTTTGTCGGGACGGCTTAGCAAACATAACTATAGAGAAGGCTGCTTCGATAAAAAATCTAATTGGCGCCGATGTATCGCATAATTATTGCGTCACCTCAAAACATTTTGCAAGTTTCTTTAGCTGTAGTGTCTAACAAAATGTTTTTGGTCCCTTTTGTTTGTTTAAAAATTAAAAGATTCAATAAAGAGCATTACTATGCAGTACAGTACTTTGGCCTCAGTTTCGTGTAAACACACACCCTGCCCGGTAGTAAATTTTAACTTTATGAACATGGTCCAAATTTAGAATTTTATCTGCATATATGAGGAGATATTTTGGCGTGGAAAAATGTGGTATGATTGGCAAAATTTGTCAAAGCATTGAATCTATTATAAATTCAAAATAGTTAACCGATCGTTATGATGAAGTCATGTCAAATTAGAAACAAAATTTATAAGGAGAACTAACGATTGATAAAAAGTTGTGCTTAAAATGTTCATTATAATGTGAATATGAAATGTGTTAAATTGTTTATATTTGTGAGCTTAAGTTCTCGAGATATTTGGGGTCAAAGTAGTCCTATGGTCGCCGCCATGACAGTCTCAATTAAGAAATTTTTTTTGGTAAAATGCAACTTGCGTGAAGTAAGTCCGCGGGAATGTACACAAACGTATTCCAAATGAACGAAACGAAGGAATGATAAACTGTGCCTCTTGCGATTGTCTAGGAGTAATTTTATTTGCCATTTAAATTCTTGAAAATTCTTTTTTCTACAATGATGTTATCCTACTGGAATTTAGCTTGTCTCCTTTATCGCCCAAAGCTCGCGATAAATTTTAATCACTCTAGGAAAGACTAAGAAGTGAGTGAATCTTCACAAGTCTTGTTGAGCTATGTACGCCGTGTGACGTCACAAATAAAAAAAATTTGTACGGACCAAGTTGACTTTTGTTCGATAATGGCGGCGACCGTTGATGAATTTATCGTTTTTAAAGGACAAAATTTGGACATTAAAAAAAAAAAGATTTTTAATGCCATGTTGTTTTCGTAAAATGTAAGAATGTTTTTAGTACAAGAAAAAACATATATGTAAGTTTTTTCGTTAGTTTTTCTTAAAAATCTAAGACAACTTTGATTACATGGATTTTTAGTGCACTGCTTTGGACGAAATAATTAATAACGGTTGACACGATATTTGCATATTGAGACATTTTTCGTTACTAAATATGGCTTTTTTTTAATAGCAAGCTAATGCAATTTAGCCCACACTCCAAATTTAGCAAATTTTTTGATTCGTGAAATGCACGTAATAGTTCTTTGGAATGTTTTGATTCAAAATGTTATATGTTTTAACCTTTCTCCAAGTAAGTTGTCCTTAATACGCATGCTTATAACAGTTATTATGTAAGTTCGGCACTCAGCACAAAAGAAACAGTACCCCGGTGTGGACATTTTATCATGACATGTTATCTGACCTAACTCAATAATAATAAAAATTAACATAAGGAGCGAGAAAAGATTTAAATAGTCTAAAGGAAGAGTATCTAAAAATTGAAAGTTCATTCATTCATCAGCGTGGAGTCTCGATGAATGATGTGAAAATTCGGCAAAAAGATACAGTTGACTCTTTAAGATAAAGAAATTGGTTGCACAATTAAATTAACTTGCTACTCAATTCTAATTTTTTAATTATTATTGCTGTGACTGTCTTTCTATCTAATTTTTACCATTTTAGAAAACTGTCTATAAGACGGTAAACAGTTTACCGAGATATACTGTTAAAATGAAATAAGGAAGTTGTTTGTGTTGCTTAAAAAACAAAAAAAAAGTTATTTGAAGCTTTTGATGAAGAGATTTTGGAACAATTTGTTAAAATTAACATATTGAAATTCCATGTTCGTGGATTAATGAATTAAGTGATTTCGTGGATTTTGGCAAAATCCAGAAAATGTAATCTTTATTACAAATAGTCAAAAAAATTTACCTAAAATTTGTCAAAGATCCCGTGTTTCCGTCAGCAACATCTCATATAATCTCACCTACAACCATCCACATAAAATATTAGGAAATTCTGAATTCAACTAGTGAAACCGAAAAGTTCACTAGAACGAAGCCTTACAGTGCTGCTATAGGCTAATTATAGCTTTTTACATGTTTAAACCGTCTCAGTTGGAAAAATGGACATTTGCGTCAACGGCCATTTCTCGTTTTTTGATAGAATTTCTAGTTTGTCTCAAAGATTATGTGGATGGTTGTAGATTTAAAGTCGTCAGTCCCATACAAGCAGCTAAACTTCAATGCTTAATGTTAACAGGCGGGAAAGAATAGCGATGCAGAGAATATGTACGACAGTCAATGCGTGTAAATTTCGACGGGCTAACGACTAGTAAATGTAAGAAAATAAAATGCATCCCAAATATGATATTTAAAAAATTCGTTGCAGCCGTCATATACCTAAATGAAGAAAAGGATTAAAGCAAAGGTTCGGCGTCGAAACGGTTGCTGCCAAGTTAGAATTAGGTTGATAGCGTTGTTAACCATATTCAGGTTGGGGGGGGGGGGCAAAAATGCCCTACCCTGCCGTTTTTTAATTGTAGCTTTTGTGCTTATTTTACTTGAAATTTTTAGTAGCTGAGTTTCTATCTATATGAAGTTGATTTAGAAAGAAAAAATTAAAATTGCGCGCTTAACAGGTGGCCAGGTACGCCCATATTTCTAAGGTCCCTTATCCAAAAATTAAACATGAAACTTTTTTTTGAAATATCAAGCGCATTTTGCGATATGTCAGCAATATATTAGTTTATATTTTATTGTGTGGTGCTTACGCCTTTATTACGCCCTCACATATTATTTTGCGCCATGTGGGCGTAATTTACGCCCATATGTTGCGGTAAATCACTTTTTCTCGGTTTGGCACCCCATTTTTTGCTTAATTAACATTTTTAGCATAACAGGCACCCTATTACAAAAGTTTTGGCCTAAATAACATTGAAACACAAATGTGCTAAGTATTATATAGAAACTGTTTGAAATTTTCATAGCAAACATAAGATAATAATAAATATTGACATTTTAGCGCCTCAATAAAATAATAGACCTGTAATGGAAACGAAAGACTATAAATCCAATATTCTAGGCTCAGAAGAAGAAAAATTGTGCAATTTGATCTTTTAGAGCAAATTTGCATATTATATACTCAAAAAAATTAAAAACCAGCAATTTTTTAAATTTCGACGTCAGCATTTCATTACGTGACCAAAACTAAAACTTTTACCGCCATTTTAATTATTTTATGTCAGTTAACATTTGGGCCAAATATAGCCAGTAAATCAGAAAATACAGGGGTAGGGCATTTTTGCCCCCCCCCCACCCCCAACCTTTGACCGGGTCACTCAGACCCCAACCTGAATAGGGTTAAAGAGATGTGCCATATCCCCTCACTGGCTTGGCGTGCACGCGAATTTTGTTCGATAGTTCCTATGTTATTAAATTTTATAATATTAACTTTTGAAACAATATAGAAGTATATAATAGTATAAGTAACGATATAAATCCTTTTTATGGACCCATTGAGCATTGAGGATGTCATTAAAACTCCGAAAATGAGATTCAAATTTTTTGTTAATAAAAACGTTGCGAAATAGAAAAATATTAAAAGTAACTAAATTATAGAAGTAAGGTTAAAACATCTTTTAAAGATTTAATAGAAAATTATTTGTTAAAATTGTAACCTGTTCACCTTGAAGTAAAATTCTTTTTGAGTGACTAAAACATTTCAGTAATATGCCCTACATTACCAAACGTGAATGCAATAGGTAATTGTATTTCTCCAAATTTGAAACTGACTCAGCAAGAAAATATTAAACATTCTTATAACTTCATTTAGGAAATCTTACATCATGGTCTGATTACAGTGCATGTTCTTCTACATGTCAGCCAGTTTTTTATACTCCAACTCAACACAGAACTCGTACTTGTATAGGAGCCACGTTTGGAGGAGATTGTAATGGTGCTTCATTAAACGAAACTATTTATTGTAATTTGAACGTAGCTTGCCCAGGTAATTCTTTTCTGTTATATGTCTTCCGTACCTATTAAGTAATCTTTTATCTAACATTCATGTGTTTAAAAAAAGGTATTCTGTCACCTTGGGAACAATGGAGTGCATGCAGTGAAAGTTGTCAAAGTAATTTAAATGTTACTCCTACAAAATCAAGGGCAAGAAATTGCTCAGATGAAACTTTCAATGGAAACTGTGGAGGTGCCAGTCTTACAGAAAGCAAGACTTGTAATGCAGGAGTTGACTGTCAAGGTGAACTGTTTTGATTATTTTCTTTGTTGAGAAGTTGAAAGTAATTGTCTGTATTCTTTGCTTATACTTATACAGGGTGTCCTGAAGTCCTTAAAAAATGAAACAAAAAGTTTAAAAAGTCACGATATTACTCGGTAAATGACACTGAATGACCCTAAATTTGATCCAATAAATTCCCTGCATAGCCGACATCCGATCATATTTTTCTTAAAATATATAAGGAATCCCTAGCATTATTCGTTGACTTTTTTCTACGGTATTTTTGATAAGTCTTTTGGCGTTAAAAAAATTTGAGCTGTCTAAGTAAAGCATTATTATTCGATAATTAGTTACTAAACTAACTAAAATAGTAATGTACTTTTAGAATCTGGCGTTTGTTTGTTCTCGCCGTAAGAAGCTGTTCCACGCTTTATGAAAATAAAATAAATACAAATGTAAATATTGTTTCCTTGAAATACTTTTTTTTTTAAAACATTGTACTCACGCTCTAATTCCCAAATAATATCTAAAAATTGTTTTCAAAATTTAATACTTGTCTACCAAAGTTTGTCCAGAATCAAACAAAATTTGTGAAATAAAAATTTAAAAAGAGAGGTACGCCAAAATAGACAATGAACTTAAGAAACATCTCGTGTTGTTTTTTACATGACTACAAAATAACAAACTGACTAAACAACACCCTTCTCGTATTGGATGATATTGTATATTTTCCTTAGCAGAGTTACTGACCATTTCAGCAGCTTTTGCGCTATACTATCTGTAAACATATTTGCAGTGCAAAGTGCAAAGCACGACGGCTAACGTGCCCACTGAGCTTGCTAGGTATGTATGCTCTACCGTAAACAACCGGAGAATAGTGTTTTCACCAGTGTAAAATATATTTATTAAATTGTTAAAGTCATCTGGATTTGGCCACCTACACTTTTAATCAGAGGCTAGATAGCCGCCACACCAGCCACGGCAGCATAAAAATTAAATGGGTGAAGATGACACACAAAAAGATAAATAGCTATTATAACAAACTGGATAAAAAAACTTAAAACAATAGTAATAAAAAGGCCAGCTATAAGCTGGCCTTTTATGTTTGTAGTCAAAATCTCAAAGTTGGTTTGTTTAAGATTTTTATTTGGCTAGAAAACGTGCCAATATATTTATTTTAACATGTAGAAACATATAAAAATCAAATATAAAAAATGTCCAAAGTTTAAAAAAAACAAAATTACAGCTCTAAACCTCCTTCAAAATGGCCACCGCTACATCAGATCGTCCAGAAGCCATCGATAGAACTTCGCGTTGTACTCAGAAACAGATCACAAAGCGTACAGAGGTGCGTAATCAAAATGGCGTAGTCAAATTTTATAGCTTTTAACTAAATGGAACCCCGCTTGTTCAGTGACTTTGCGGCAAGATCAAAGAAACCACTGCTGCTTTGGTACTATGCGTACAAACAGGCAGATTGAAAGCTTTCCTTCCACTTAAAAAAAGTAATCGAAAATCAATCAACTAATTACAGAAACAATAGTATTTTATACTTGTTTTAATTTTTTCGAAAAATATTCGTCGTTAAAGTTGCAAAATATTAGCTGGGTGGTCACCAACTTCTTTCCTGAATGTCAATAAATTCCTTTGTGGGAGGGCTTGTGACCTTACCTCCCGGATAGTAATTTCGCTGACTTAGCCAGGCCCAAAATTTTGTATAAACTAAGCGTTTTTTTTTATATATAACCAAGCGGTCGTTGACGCCTTGTTTTGTGTTTTAATATATATAGCATGTACTAAAGATAAGCTGGTAGCAGGTACGAATAATAACTTGTTTTGCTACTTCACCCACGAAAAAGTTGTGGATTCTCAGTTTTAGTGAAAAAGAGTGCAAAAGTATAGAAAACGTACAGGAATACCCACACAGACAGAGTTGTTGTTGTTTACAGTTTGACTCGACAAGTGTTCTTGATTCAGAAGTTCATTAAAAATATTCATCTCAACAGCGTTTATCATCACGACCCCGTGATAGAATAGGCTTGGTGTGGCATGACACCTGGACTTAAAATGCAAGCAACTTTGTCCCAGGGGCCCATGGCGTTCTTTGATATAAGGATGAAACGCGTAAGTGACACAAAAAAAAATAATCATGAAGTAATATAAGAAATAAAGAAAGAAGATACAACAACAAGTATGCATTTTATTCTCGATATCAAAGGAACGCTACATTTCTTGTGATCGAGGTTGAACTTCACGCAAAGGCCCAGCGGTGTAGGCGCACCGTAAGACAAGCAGAAACTAGGGCGCAGAGGAAAATGGAAGCTTGTGAATTCATGCATCGTGCCAATTTAAAGTTAAAAAAATAGATCTTTTGTTTAGAACAATAGACTTAACAATAGACCAGGACAAGATTCTATGTCTCCGGACATGATTAACAACAACTGAAGTGTCACGTTTTTGTACGTTTCCTTGCCCCATAATGACATATACATTGTACACTCAGCAAAGATACACAAGTCATTGCAGTAACACACACAACAAGTAAGATTTAATGAAGAAATCTTCTTTAAACATCATATCAAAACAAAAAGCAGAGCGCAGCGTCATGTTAACTCCACACAAAAAAATCTAATATAGTCAGTCGGCAAAATGTTTATAACCGTTATTATTTTCAGTTCAGCAGCAAGCACAAAACACAATACCCCTGTGTGGACATTTTATCATCAATGTATATTACCCGACCTAATTCAAGAATAATAAAATTGAAGCGTGGAGTCTCGATGAATGATGTCAAAATTTGGCAAAAACATACAGTTGGCTTAATGACTCTTTAAGATAAAGAATTTCGATGCACAATTAAATTTACTTGCTACTCAATTCTAATTTTTATTTATTATTATTGTTGTGACTGTCTTTCTATCTAATTTTTGCTGTTTTAGAAAAGCGTCTATAAGACGGTAAACAATTTAACGAGATATACTGTTAAAATGAAATAAGGAAGTTGTTTGTGTTGCTTAAAAAACAAAAATAAAGTTATTTGAAGCTTTTGATGAAGAGATTTTAGAACAATTTGTTTAACATATTGAAATTCCATTTTTGTGGATTAATGAATTAAGTGATTTCGTCAATTTTGGCCAAATCCATAAATTGTAATCTTTATTAAAAATAGTCAAAAATTTTTTACATAAAATCTATGGTCCATTGTCCCCCGCCCCCGGGATTTAAAGTTAAAAACAAAGGTCTATTGCTTAGAACAATAGGGAATAATTTAGTTTTTAATATTCTTATAAATAAAAGCATGTATTAGAGAAGGCTTAGGCACAGCGCAAGGTAAAAAAAGAGCGCGCTCCTATACGAGAATTTGCGCAGGGTCTAAGCTCAAACGCAAAGCCCAGGTTGCCTGAGGTGAAGAATTGCCACAGGCTTTCTTATGCCAACGTTGATCAAAACATCTGGTAAAAATGTTAATCATATATCAGAACTCGTTTTGGAAAAGAGTCCACGCAGCTCGTTGTTTTTTGTTTGGAAGGTTGAAAAAAAATGCTTTCTGACACAACTTCTATTTTTCTTATTACAAAAACCTATAGCACCAGAAGACATTTTATAATTATCCACAAAATTAAACCAATTTGTGTGTCATCTTCTTTTGCTCCGAGTTTCATTTAATGGGTTTTGGGGCAACAAGATCTTTTTGCCATCCGGGAAATGACGTCCAACCGGGTTTAATCCGGAAAATATACGGTAAAAACACGAAAAACACTTCACGCAAACATCACAAACATGGGGTGGAAAGAAATACCTGCCCATACAACCTCCCTTAGAAACGTACACAAACTAAACTACAAGCGAGCCGGGAAAACCACAATTACGACATATACGAAACTAAATAAAACGTACACAGACAAAACTTACACAGACGAAACAAGCCCAGAAATACAAACGGAGAATTACAAACACAATACTTCCGAAAAATTAGCAACAGGACACGTAGCTTATGGCAAAGCGCCGACAAAGAACAAATATAAATAACAATAACAGAAAAAACTAAAATAACAAGTTCCAATGAATACTTACTAAACGACATGTATCTGTGAAAACCACACTTGTGTAAACTTCTCTAACACAAGAACTTTTTTTAGCGAAGTTCCTCTAACATTAGAGCTTTTCACAGAGAATTTACAAGTTAAAAACGACAACTGAATTTCAGTAGAACAAAATTGCCAACATGACGATTAGACTTCTATTTTTACAAACTTAGCTATTCCCGAGGATACACAAAAGCGTGCACGCCCACACGCGCGCGCGGGAAATCAAATAACTTCTGTTATAGAGTTGTTTATAAAAAGAACTGAATACTTTAAATTTTCACAACCTCCTTAAGCAGAAATCGAGTGTATTCAAGTTTAATAGTTTATTTCCGGAAAAAAACATTTGTGCAACACAAAAATTACTTTTTTTTGTCGATAATAACAGTTAAACTACAAGAAACAATACCGATTTGCAAAAAGCTCTGCCGAAATTACTTGTAGTTAATCGCTTTTCCGTTTTCTTCACACAAAACGTTCACATCATGACTGTATAGTACAGTACACAGATTTTGCTCTGAAGCAACACAACTTAAACTTGATCAATAACACTTTTACCTAACGCTTTTTATTACCAAGACTGTAAAGATTTTCTTGGTTATTCTTTAGATGGTGATCAGGATAACAATAAAACTATCATCATTGTGGCTAGTGCCTCGATCGTCTCCACCCTGATTTTCATTCTGATTATATTTTTAATTGTGAAGTTTAAAGGTAAGTTTTTTACTTTTTCAGTGGTAGTAGCGCATTCGGCCTGTAATAATAAAGTTTCGAGTTCGATTCCTCACTCCAGCGCACTTTAAATGTAGTGTTGTCGGTCCATTCGGTGCCATCTACTAACCGCTTACCGGCTTGTGTGGCAGGCAAGCAAGTTAGAGCAATGCTATACGTATCTCTGGCAGGAATGTAACATAGTTACAGTCGGAGCGGAGGAAGAGCCAGCGGTTAGAATGGAATCTCAAAGGACATTAAAACTTCCCGTTACTTACTTAATTACTTTCACCATTAATTTTCATGTATTGCCTCCTCAAAGTAAGCATTTTTGACACCCTGCGTATAGCTTAACACATGACAGTAAAATTGGTTTGATTAACACAAAAGTATTATCGAAGTGTACTAACTAGTAATTCTTGCATCAGTTCTACTCTGCACACGGTTTGCATACTACTTAGCAATTGCCGACATAAAAAGTAGCGCTGTTTCAATTTTGTCATTTATACGGAGAACGCAACCCTGATATAATCAGTAATTCGAACGGGCCATGATCAGGCTTAAGTTCGCATAAAATCTTTTCGAAACGAAACATTTGGAAACAAAAAACGGCGTCAAATGCTGCATATACATACCCTCCATAAAAAAAAACTACATCACATGTATTCTGTGAAACGTCTGGCGGTTACTAATAACTTATTTACCAGAAAATATGAGACAATGACAATGTGCTACGTTCACCACGCGACCTCTATGAAACGTCACAACTTTTAGTTATTTTATTTAATCGCCCGGCCGTGTATATTCACATTTCTTATGTTTTGCTCTTGCTTCGGATGTTAGAAAAGCTCCCTATAAAGAAATAAAAGAAACACTTAAATATTCTACTCTGACAACACAATTGTTAATTTTATTCGACGCGTGTGTGACTTAGTACCTTTAAAATTGTATGTGTTCTTCCGATTTTCGTGGTAGCACAAACTTCCTAAATGTCATATTGTACGTAGCAACCGGTAATCATGGCAACAATCAAATTAAATCTAAGTATCAATTGTGCAGTACCATCGTAAACTATCGTATAATGATAAAAAATATTATAGCAAAGTTTCCTAGGGGTGTGTGTGTGTGTTGGGGTGGGGATTAATGGCGTTTCTTTTGTTCTTCTGTTCATAAGTAAATGTTTCACGGGATTGGCAACTAGTGTTTTCTAATAGATTAATAATAAATTCCTATATCCATGGCAACAAGTTAATTTCAAGTTTTGTTCTATTTAGCGAAAATCACTTGTGGGAGCAAACCACAAAATAGCAGCAAAAATGAAGCAAATGATAAGTACGATGACGTTGCAGAATCACCTTCGCCATCAGGTGCAACTCCAAAAGTCTATGCTGAACTGACACCGATATCTGAGAACTTCAATGACTACCAAGAAATTAACTTATATCAAAATAACGTCAAAGCGAATACTGGTGTCTAACTCCTTAATTTTATTTTTTGACTAACTTATGCTTTGAAGAATGCGGCGCAGATTTTTTAAATTCAAACTAAGCGTTTTTCGACATGTCCAAAATTTTACTTACCAATTTTCGGTGAATCATGGTGTGCGGAAGCCACTGAAAATTAGTATAAAAATATTTGGACTTGTCTAAAAAGCCTAGTTTGAACCTACCATTTATCTTTTTGCTACATAAATTGTATTATTATTACCAATAATCAATGCATTTAAAACCAAAATAAGGCATAGGCAACGTCTCACGTGCCCTCAATAAAGCTTTCTCGTGCCAATATATTTAAAACCACAATCCTACTAAAAAATAAACTTTTAAACCCTCTTTGTAATTAGGATTGTGCATGCCCTGTTATTTTTGTTGTCATTCATGCTACGTAATTTTTTTTTCGATATAGGAGAAGTATTTAGTCCTAGGAAATTTCTATCAAATATATATGCATTTTCTATGGTAGTACATATATATTACACATATTAATAAGAACTGCAATGGGGCAGGGAGATGTGACCAAAACAAGTATAGGGTAAATAAGTTTGAAGCATTCACTATATTTTCATCTGTAACTATAATTTTAATATTTTTTATGCTTAATGCAGTCATGTAGCTATACGTCTTTTAGTACAATATAAGATAACAGCCCTGCACATAATTAATGTTGTAATTAATTATTTAATGTCAGGAATTAGGATGTATTTTTATTTAAACTCACAGTGAATTTTACAAATTTCATAACAACCACAAAAATTTATATCGCAAAGTAAAATGGTTAAATGATTGTTTGAGCTGGACGGAGCTTGGCTACGGGCTTCTTCTGTATTTTTACTTAAATCGAAGTTGTAATAAAGTCTTTTTTAATAAGGTATTACATCTATAAGGCGTAGTGATACAAGCACCCTATACACGAATGTGTGGGGCACGTATATCAGTTTGCCTGTACTAAACGTTCATCCCGCTGTCACGATTAATTTTAGAAAGCAAAGCTCCACCCAATTTCTTGATGTTGTATTTAATGCTTCAATGTAGCTGGGTTAGCTGTGCCTTTCAGTGTCAATGCAACAGCCTCCTTGTTTGATGTTTAAGTGTAGTATTCACATGTATTTTTAATCACAATTAGTTTTTAAAAGCTTATATCGCAAAAAAAAAAGAATGTTGCTCAATTTTGCTAGGGCACGATATCGACAGGCTGTCGTATTAACTGTTGCTGAAGAAAATATTTTTTTTTCGACTTAAAGTTATTAAGGCAAAAAATCGAATGCCTAGCAACGCTAATATTCGCGACATGACTTACCACACTAAGGGCTCACATAGTTTTTGCTATTGGTTTATTCTTTAACTTTCACAGTATCTGTAATCTGCAAATTAGAAAAGGCTGGATGACTTTTTTTACTATCACAGGGTCTGCTCCGTCTTTTTATTAAATGAAACATTAATTTTGTAACTTTTTACGAGAACTTGTTCTGCGGAATTGCGGATAACTTTTAAGTAGTTACATGGGATGACAGGCTTAATGAAGTTACGCTTCCTTTCCGGACTTATCTGAAAAAATAGAAAGTGTACGGTGTCCTCTTGTTGATAAGGTCTACAGTTATAAAAAGATGTTGCCGGCATACCTAGCTACAGGTTCCAGTCAAAAAAGATATATCGTACATAAATTCCCATTGACCCTAAAGATAATACAAAATATTCGAAATTTCTACCTTCGTAGTCGATAGCTTATTGGCGACATAATTTCTTCATATTGTTCTTCAGAGAATAAAAACTTGTTTTGCAGCGGGATATACATTAGTCATAACACATAAGCCTGACTCCTACGTCAGGGTATTTTTTGTAAGGATAAAAAGCTCTGGAAGTTGTCGCATTTTGTCAAGTTTCTGTAAAGGACGTCCAATACTATCACCTTTTTTTATCTTATGAGTGGTTTACAAACCTAAACTTTTGAAAAGTTTCTCATGATTTGCAAGAGGCCTATTGTATTTTGGTTTTACCAAATCAACCAATCGCGACTAGAAAAAGGTGAGCTATATTGATACGCAAAATTATTTATATCGGGTGGCTGAGATACTGCAGCGATGCCATTCATGGATGCTATTCTTTTCAAATAATAATGTCTCAGATTAAATCCTCTAGATACACAATACACAATTGTAGCTTAACATAACGTCGGTTATTATCAGATAAAAGTTTTTTCGACCTCCATTAAATGTTTATTATTTGGAAAACAACTTGAAAAGCAATTTTAAGTCTTTAGTAGTGAGTATTAGCAGTTTTTATAGGATTTCTTTTCAACAAGAAGTATAAAGTTTGATTGTGTTTGTAGACATTTCATGCAAATGCAAAGACTAATTTCTACCTTATCTGTAAAACAAATTCGCAAAAAATAAAAGTACGCGAAAAAATTAGTCACTGACATATTTTAGTCACTTTGTGCCCACTAATTTCCAAATCAAAAAAATTTAAATTTTTAAGCTTTTTTTCTTTGGGTGGAAATTCCAACAAAAAGACGATATAAATCAGTCAATTTCGATAATTCTTTTCTTCATTTAAACATTTTCTCTGCTTTAGTCATCAACGTCTGTTCTGTTCTTTTCTTCTTGGATTTGTTTTTCGTCTACTACGCTTATTTGAAACGTAATTCAGAAAGAGTATAAATATAGAGAGTGGTGCAAGACTGTTTTTGTTCCCTTATTACCATGATGATCTTATATATACTAAATTAAAAATTGTTACGTCGGATAAAAAAATTGGTAAAAATTGTTAAAATAAATATTTTTTGCCTACATTTTTTTACTAATAAGGTACGTAAGAAATGTCTCATTCAGCCATGTATATGAATAAAGAACACTTCGGGAAAAAAATATTATGAAAAGGAAAACAGTACACGGAAGAACTGCATACTTTGAGAGGGGAATACATCTTCTCCTCATTTTCATTTAATATTTAAATGGTCCTAATCGGTAACAATTGCACATGTGTTTTAAGGAGACCACAAATAAAATTTTTTAATTACACAAGGTGCGAAGCGCGCAATGTAATTAGGACTTTACGAATAAAATCGAATTACGATATATTTATCCAGGGTCATGCCAATAAACCAAGGAGAACATATTGTTGAGACTGCCCTAAACTCAAAGGCAACACTTTAATACAAAATTAGCAACGACCAAAGAGATTTTTATGGGCCTTAAGTTGGTTAAGTTTCTTCTTTGGAATGCCTAAAATGTGGGTTTAGGGTTACGGTAGCACCATGGTATCTTGACCTCTAAACTAAGTAGCACCTAAGTGCTGAAGCATTAATTAAGGCAATGAGTGAAATCTGACAAATTCTCCCCGGAAGTTACACCCCTAAAACAGCTTTTTGAATGCTTATGCAACACATTACGAACGGTAATGCATTAAATGTTTAGATTTGTTCATTAAAAATGACATAAACGGTGGTTTTAAATGTAGTTATAATGTTATTAATGCGGTGATTAGAACACATTTCGTATCATACCATTCAAATCAAATTTTATTATAAATTTTATTAAAAACATCACTTACCACCGTATTCTCAGGTAAATTCGGTACTCTATTAATTAATTTGGTAATCTTTTTAAATGAATCTCTTTAATGATTATTTGTGTTGCGAGACACTGTACTGGAGTTGCTTGTTATTACGGAACTAATGTGCAATTCTCAGTGTTTTAAAAGATAAAACGAAATGCGACGAATTACATATTGTATTTCACGGTATAATCAAAACGAATGATTTTTTTGCGAAGCGAAATTGTGGAGCACGTTTGCTACACGCGAGGTATACCAAGAGAATTATCGAGATTCTCAAAATTTCGATAGAAAAAAAATCATATAAAATCAGCGTAAGGAAATATGACTGATATTTTTTCACAAAAGAGTAGGTAATTTTTTTCTTTACTAGAACAAATAAGTTTGGACCGAGCAGCTGTAATAAAAGTCGGCTAAAAATGCCAATAAGTTGGCTTTGTACCCACCTACTCCCGTCTTTCGTACCCCCTCCCGATTTTCCGTTTGCCGGAAGCGAAAAACTGGTGAGTAAAATCGAGGAATCAGAAAACGGCTATCGGCTAATCTGAAGCATATTTTACAGACTCAACCCAAATACATCTTTAAGTAATTAAAAACACATATATCTGATTAATTTTTGTGTAGTTATGTTGGTCTCATTACGTATGATTGTATTTGCCTACAAACTGATTGTAATAAGTTTTTTTTCTTGATTTTTTTGTATAGTTTACACCAAGTCCTGATAATAACGAAGCTGTAAGTGCTTAAGTCTTCCCGCTTTTTTGTTGCTATGCTTTTCGCTTAAAATTTGTTGCTGTGCTTTTTCTGGAGATTTGAGTTGGATTGGAAAGCTCCTGTGTAAGCCACCCTTTTCTAAAGAAAGATTGAAGTAATTTGTACAATTATAACGCGCCGAGCTGTGTTTTATTTTATTGTTTCTAAGAAGATGTAAGAATAAAATATTATCAATTTTAATTGGTTTCATCCAAATCAAGGTAAGGCTTAATCACACAAAAGGTAGCTAGCTAGTTAGCGCTAGCTCTGTTTTGTATAAAAGAATTGAAAGTAATTTGTAGAATACATATAGAGAAGCTGTATTACTACCTGTAGACAAAACAAATAGCTCAGGTGTTAGAGTGAGCCGACCAACCGGTTTTCATCACTATTTTTTATTTATTAAGTAACCTGTTACACAACAGTAATTAAAAAAATATCCACTTTTGCTATTAAACCAACAGCAATGTAATTGTCAATAGGAATTAGTTGTTTGTACGCCCTCCCTGAGAACAAGGTTTAAAACGGCATTAAAACTGTCATTTAAACAGAACTCCAAGGATGCCCAAGCCGCACACGTCTTCTAAAAGGCGTGGGCATCTTCGAAACTATTTGTAATTTTAGAACGAGGATGCTGATAAGCTGCATACGCCGTAAAAAGTGCGGGCGTTTTTGGGCAAGTTTGGCGTTTTGAAAAAAATTCAAGTATATATATATTCGCCCGAAAAAACCCGCATAGACCATAAAATAAACTTACTATGTGGTAGCAAAGTTCTTAAAAGAACTGTTTTTGATGGTTTTTGATAAAATTTACTTGATAAATAACTTATATATAAATTTTATTAACTCCTTTCTCTTAAAGCGCCTTTTTCCAACTATCGTCCGCAAGGTATGTTACAAGGAATTGAATTTTGGGAATGCTCCAGGCAAGTTCGGGAAAGTGCACAACCGCTACTTTAATTCGAAAGGTTGCCCGAACTCGCCCTTATATATGTGGGCGTTTGCGGCTTATTAACACCCTCTTATTTTAGAATATTCTCAGGAATAATAGACCAAGAGAAATTACATCACAGTTTCTTGTCCACCGCCCACGTGTGCTTGAGAACAACCCACATAAAAAAGTTCATTATTTTTAAAATTATTTGTGTAAAAATTACCATTTTATTTACGATAAAAGTGATGAATTTAATAATAGACATGATTCAGCATAGTTTTTAAAAGGGTAGCTTCTAAAACACAGGCAAGAGACATTATAATTTCCTCTGGGTGATTACATTAATGTTGGTTGAAAAAAACCCTGAATGATGAGAAGCATGTGTTTCGAGTGTCTAGGACAATAAACTTATTTAATTTCCCTTGGCCTTGCATCAATCAAATTCTGAAAAAATAAACACTTTTAAAATGATTTTGTCAGATTTGGAAACTGTTGGTATGGTTGGAACTTTGCATATAAAATTAGTAAAGTTGCCAAATTGTGTAGTTTTTTCTTTTATACTTTACCGAACTTGCCTTAATTATTTATGAGATGAAAAACAGCGCTTTTAATTCCATTTACTTGGCCATCCCATAAAGGCACTGGAAACTTCACTATATGAAAATGTTTTCTTTTTTTTTTAGATTGTGTACAATGGGAGTGAGTGATGCAATCTTCCAATGCGTGTGGTGAAAAGAAAGCGAAACCGTTATTGTTTTTTTCTGTCCAAAATTGAAGCTATTTAATAAATCTTGATAAAGTTAAAAAACTGTTTTGATTTGTTTGTTTTTGTTTTAATTGTTTCCCGTGAGTTTTCGAAATTCGTTCCAGCAGATTCTGTGGCTTCTAGTGCCGGTATTTTTATGTGAAAAAAATACTGTTTTGTTGTAAGGTCATCTACGAAATTGTTAACGTTAGGACCAACTTCTGCGGGTTGTACAACTCGATGTATTACATATCTTTCGGAATACTGCTAAAAGTGTAATTTTGTATTGCGCTCTTTACTTTTATCATTCTGTGGGAAAAGGTGGTACAAAATTTTAACACGCGTTATTCGATTTTGTTAGTTTCGCGTAATCTAATTTTCTCGCACATTTTGAAAAGAAATATCCCACGCACATCAAATACTCGCGCAGTCTATTCGCAAAAAAAACTGTTTTTGCGCAACGAATTGTTCTGCAGAGCGTTCATTTCCCTACCTCGTCCCCAGGGTTCTTCTACGCTATGACATTCAATTTTGATGTATTTCGGAAGATGTTAGCGCCAAAGAAACAAGAAGCGCTAGGGACAAAGTATTGGATAGTTTAATTTTGCTTGCAACTTGCGAAATGCTTCGCAGCCTTTTTTTTAATTTCTAGTTTTAGAAATACATATGACTAGTCGTAACCCCGTATTTTTTTCCACCGAATTTTGCCATGTTAAATCAAAAGCAACCTATGGGCGTGCGACCTGCACTACTGTGTTACTTTCGCCGATACAAATTAGCCACCACTGTCGGGAACTCGTGTTCACATAGCGACTGACTGATATAATCATCTCAAACATACATGTTCGAGTAAATAGAAATGATCTTCCTCATCCACAGGGTACGTTGTTTCATCTCGCAAAAACAATGGATAAAAAGGCATCGAATCTGCGCACCAAAATTCAACTGTATGCAAAAAACCCGAATAATATTGAGGAAAATATTGCGCCTTAACCAACTGATGATGGACCGCCCTCAGGCGGTCGACAATTGTTGTTTCACTGGAAAGTGGACAAAATATATGTTTATCATAAATAATTTGAAAGTTATCATTTAAAGCACGACTTAAATTTTTTTTTGGCATTTGTTAAGAAGTTGAAAACCGTGCGGCACACTCGGGTGAAGCGCCTAGTAAAAAAAGTATTATGGTATACAAAGTTTCGCTATTCTGTCCTAAAGCAATCACCCATCAGTTTTGCGCAAAAAATCTCAGCATAAGTTCAAAATTTAATCAGGAGCAACACGGATACGCTCTACATCTAGGTGAACGCTTAATCCGGTGTGCCAATTAAGGCGTAATGTCCTCTGCAAAACTACTTTCTTGTAACTTCAATTTTAATAAAAGCACAGACAAAATCCTGTCATTGCCACGTCCTGTCAAAACAGTCACTATTAACCTTATTTTTTTATATTATCAGGCTAAGGTTTCTAGAACTGCAGAGAAATAAGAAAATGACAAGCGTGGTTAAAATTTTGATATTCTTATGAAAAAGGCGTCAAAGTTTTCGTGAATGTTTAGATGAAAGAACGACCTACATTCTGTCTTCTATTGTGAGTAAACAAAAAAACCCTGTAAGTTTCTATATTTTGTTCAAAATGGTTGCACGCGTCTTTATTTCTGCAAATTCCCGCAAAACCCAATTTTTAAAGAGTTTGTTTTGTTTAAACGCAGCTTAATTTCGAAATCACTGCAGAATCCGAAAAAAAGCTCCAGAAGGCCATTTTGGTTTGGAAGAGATGGTGTTAGGTTTGTAGGTCATAAATATTCCTATGGATACTTTATATCTATAGAAATATTTATGTTCTGGATGTTTTTAAATGTTAGGATGAATATTTCATCACACTTTCTAACTATGTATTATTATTACTATTATTTACCCAGGATAGCCTCTTCAGTTTCTATAGGAACTGTTATCAATGAGTAAATCTTAAACTAATTTTAGGATAAGGCTACGAACGTAGATTTCAAAGCAACATCCTGCTAAGGCAAGCCAGCTAGCTATAACTGACCTTATTTATTCCTACTATTTTATTGTTTTTAATTAGTTTGGTATGTTATTATAAAATTTTAATGAAGTTTGGCTACAATAAAATTCTTAATCAATAATTCTTATGCTAAATGTATTAGGTATTGTTCTTATACATCCAGGAAATCTTCGATTGCGCGTAAGGTAATGGTGCAGGTAAACTCGCACGACGCAAAGATTATAGTTTGTAGGGCTACACCTTTTTATTATTTGCATTATTATTTATTATTAACGGCGTAACGACGGACTGTTTCCTGTGTTTCTAAAGGAGAACTAAGGAAAAAAGTACATATTTGCATTCTTACATATCACGAAAACAACATGGCATAAATTTTTTTAAATTTCGCATTTTATTATGTTCAAATTTCGCCCCCAAAAATCCGTAGTTATATTAACGCTTGTCGCCATTATTGAACAAAGGCCAACTTGAAATTATTTTATTCTGATAAAGATATTTATTTCAAATATGATATGAAATATGATCAGAATGTGTTTGTTTACATCGCCGCGGACTTACGTCACACAAGTTAGTATTTTACCAAACAAAAAGTCTTAATCCACATTGTCATGGCGCCAACCGTAGGACTACTTTGACCTTAAAATCTTGAAAACCAAACCTCACAAATATAAAAAATTAACACAGTTTCTATTCACATTATAATGAAAATTCTAAGCACAACTTGTTATCAATCGGTAGTTCTCCTTTAATTAAACGAGATTGTGATAAAGTTTTTTTGAAAAGGGTATTACAACTATGCGACATGGTTTACCTATACTAAGCGTTCATACTAAGAACTGAACTTGGTGTCATGTTTAATTTTTTTTATTCCACAAAATAAAATAATATTGACCAATTGTTTTTGCTATAAAAAGGGAAAAACGGGTTGTAAACTTGCAGGAAAGTTATTTTTTAAAGAAAATATATTAACTGAAACACTATAATGTTTCATGCGCCTCACTCGGGTCACACAGTGACTTTAGATTAGGCAAGACGTTTGGTGAATTGTGCAGAATACCAAATGAATAAGCAAATTTATAATACAGAAATGGTTTACTTACGTAACGGCATTTGGTGAGAAAGAATATTGGAAAATGTTGTTGTAGACAACTATCTTTGGCTACTTGCACTTTTTAACTAGCATAACTCAAACGACGCATTAATAGAAATCAAATCGGTGAAGATAACACAAAAAGAAGCAATAATTTTGGCTAGTAAAAAGAAGACTGATACCAAACTGAATAAAAACCTTACCACATCAGCATAAATAAAGCGGAGAAATGGAAATCTTAAAAGTGTTTTTTTTTTATTTATGCATGGCTAAAACATCTGTTAACAAATAGTAACCATTACACGTAAAATACGAAAATTAAATAATCTTTATGTTGTCATTATAAACGTAATCGGCAGTTAATGCTGCTAAAGCATGTCGAGAGGACATGCGGACAAATGGAAAAATTATGCTCTGGGTGATGGAGTGTTTCTCTGACGAATTAAATACGCAATAATAGTTGCTTAAAAATGATAGAGTGTAATGTTTTTTTATATTAAGTTTTTCTTGGGCGCTTAATTACGATGGGGTCTTAAAAGATGTCGGGCGCTAATTCGAGTCATCAGAATGTGCTTTTTTATTTATTCCGTCAATTATTATTGTAAAACTAGCTGAGTGACAAAACGTTAAGGTTAAGTGCTTAAGTGACGGTAAACCGCGCCTTACATCCCAGTAGACTTTAGTACAGATATGCAGTGGATCGCTGATACAGTAAAGCGCTCACCAGCGATGTAAAAAAAAACTTTCCTGCAACTTCAGCTGAAAAAAAATCACAGATGGAAGGGAGAATTATTCACTCTTTTGTAAACACTCTTTTTTAAGGGTTAAAGGTAGCTGTAAGTACCTGTAGAACTTATGGTACCTGCAAGGGCTTATATTACCTGTAAGGGCTTAAGGTACCTTTAAAGGCTTTAGGTATTTGTAACGGTGCTTAAGATTTTATCAGAATTAAACAAACACGGATAAAAAGGATAATTATATTTTTACAAAAATTCTTACAAAAAGCACCAAGTTATGGTACCGTGCATTATTTTGCATTTGCAAAACTTGCTTTATGGAATTCATTCAGCGTTATCTAAAAAATATTCGCAAAAGGAACTCTCCTTCTTCCCCGCTTTTATACGTACAAGGTACTACGAGATAATCTCCGCCTAAGAGCGAAAATGTTGAAACGCATTCTCTTTTATTAGTAAATTTATCCGATTTACAGCACCATTTGTGTCCTGCGAAGAATTCTTTGTTGAAACGTTCATTATCCAAAAAATCCTTGTTCGTTTCTTTTGGTATCTACGATCAAGGAAAATTAGAAAGTTCATTTTATGCGAACAGCATCTGCTTAAGTAGCCACAAAAAATTAAAAACTCTTTTTAGGAATGTATCTTACTTTTCTAGGACAAAACTGTTTTAGATTGCAAGACAATTCCAAATGAAAACAAATTAACATGCAAAATTAGTTACAGTGCTTTATACAGGGCTTTATCAAAAAATAATAACTTTTTTTTTTTAGTCGTTTTGGAAGGTTTGCAAAGCATTAAGGGCAGAAATTATGGTAAGAACAGAATTTGCAGGAGAGAAAATAAATAACTTCGGATGGAATTTAGCGAACGTTGATTTTTTTCTTTTTAAATCGGGCAAACAGCATTACTTTTTTACAATAATAACCATAAACTTAGTTAAAATGAAAGTCACTTGTTTTCAATACTAAAATTAATTACTTTTTCATTAAAATTCAATCTTCTTACATCCACATTGTGTACTGTTGTTCTGCTATTTCAAAAAAAGAATGATCAGTATAAAAATACCTTGTAAATAACAAAACCAATGTGTCGATCATAAAGACTTTTTATCTTTCTTCTATTCTTCTGCATCAAACCCACCACAACAGTGCATTCGTCTGAACAATCACGCCCAGAGACTTTTATTCTAAATTGAACAAAAAGAACACTTGCACAGAGAACTAATAGAGAACTAAACTGTTTTGACAATGGGTTAGAGTTACTAAGCCTCAGCACATTGATTTTAATGATATATAATTCAGCTTTTCACGTTTTTTAGAAGGGTTTGTCATCCAATGTATTTGAGAACCGGTTAGGGTTAAGCAACATACCATGCTGTCTGTATCTTACCTTAAGAAAATAAATTTTCGCAAGAATTATATTTCGCCATTTTCAGAATAAAAGTTTTAAATTTTTATAGCTTTCGCGGATCGATAATTTCAAAAGATTTCGCGGAAATTTATTTATCTGATTGACCAATTTCTATTGTATAATGTGCATGTTTTTATCCTAGTACAAGTTTACGACCTCTATCACATAGTTGAATTGTGTTTCCTACTTCATCAACCATAAAGCCAATGTTCCAATCAGATTCATCAGAGGAATCGTCATCTCTGTCACTAAGGTAAGCAGAGGCAAATTTCTTTTTGTTGTTAAAATAAAAGAGTAAGATGAGAAGATCAAAAAAGCATATTTTTATCACTTATGTTGAAATTTTAATAGTCATGACGTCATAGTTGCGTTACGCTTCCCGTATTATACTCATAGTATATGGAGCAACAAAATGTGTGATATCCAAAGTGCTGACGCGTCTGGTTATTTTAATTACTCGCTCGATTATAAAGATTCTGAAGAACGTTTGGATGGTGAGCTAACTTGCTGTTATCATTGTGAGCCAAAATACACAGAAGAAATTGGGAGATAAAAAATCAGGTGATGAGCTACACTCGAGCTGCTTAAAAAATTTACATTGGTGTTTATGTGTATGCGGCGCCATTGATCTTATATTGAAATTAGAAGGTTATAAATGATTCTGTAAGTGTTGTGATGATGACGTGACAAAAGAGCAAGCTGTAATGATAAAACTTGTGGCTATGTAAAGGTTCGACTCTCTGAAGACTCCGCATTGATGCAAAAACTTCTTTGTTACAAGGAATGGTCAAAATATAAATTGACCTTATAGACAAGATGAGGTACAAAAAAAACACAGGGAAACATGAAAACATAAAAAAACGCTAATTGAGTGCGCGCATTCCTCATGCACAAAGAAACTTTTAAAAAAATACGTCTATAAAATGTATTGTGCTGCCTGAGTACATATATGGCGTTATGTGAGTTCATTAAAACAAAGATAGGTATACACAACTAATTACGTCGATTATGAAGTCAAAAATGGAAATTTTTGCTCAATATAGATTATTTTTTAAAAATCCTTTTTTTATATAAACTTTTAAGTTGTTCAATTTCGCGAATGACGGAATGGACGAAATTTAAACGAAAATTTAGGCTTGTATAATTTATACAAGCCTAAATTGTGACAGTGGCAATTATAGCATTTCGTTAAAAGAAGTTAAATTCGCGAAATGACGAAATTTAATTGTCGCGAAAATAGATTTACTAAGGTATATTTATTTGAGTAGTCAAAACTTTTGAGATACAAATATTTAAGGCGTAGGCGTTGCTCAATTGCAAGGAAAATCACAGCAAAAGGACCAGTAAAATGGTGTTAAGATTTTCGTGTGTATACTGTATTGCCATTTTCTTTATTTTATCGAACACTTTTCAAAGTCATAAATTTTACCTGAACTGGGGATTTAAAAAGAAGGTGTCCTTGAATGTTGGACAGCCACCTGCCGATACACCACGCTTCCACGTTCCATGGTGTTTTATTAAAGTCCAAGTATTTGATTCAGGTCCGGATGTAGGTGCTGGTTGAAGCATACATATGTCAATGCATGAGAAATTTGATATCACGTCATTTATTGGAATCCTAATTGAAAAAAAAGTATTACTTTTTAATTCTGCGTTTTACATCAGGTACAAATTGATGAAAATCTTTGAAAAGCAATTATAAAAGGAAAAAAATAATTTATACAAGCATACAGCTTCTTTTACTGCTATGCTTTTTTTTCTTTATTTAAAGAAATTTATCTCCTCTACTTCGCATTTCTATTTCCAATTATTTTCTTTCGCTCGCCTCGTATTTGCCTCACATAGTATCATGGGACGCAAAAATAATACCTTATCTGCATCTCCATCATGTTTGAAAAAAACATTTAATTTTTTTTATTTGCACAAAAGAAAGAGAAAAGAGTTTAGATTAATAGAGATTAGCGTTATTGATCGATGCGACTACACGTGTCTAAGTAGAAAACAGACTTTCTTTTCCGAGATAATGTAGTCCGAACGGTGAAAAAATTAGTTAAGAGAGACTCCACCCTTCCTTTTAGACAACAGGGGAAAGTATATAAACTGAAGTAAGGTCCTTACCAAAATTCACCGTCATCACAAAATTCAAGTCCAATTTCCATCCTTTCTTCCGGCGATATTAACGACCACTCGCGCGATCTGAAAAAAAAAAAACAACATAAAACATAAAGAAGAATGACCAGTTAAGTCTTAAGTTTAAAGTCTAGAGGTTTTGCTCCTCTAAAGAATATGCTCATATAATATGCTCATATAAAAGGACACAATTCTTCCTTTTTTCAAGGAGATAATTGGCACAAAAATTGAACAAACAAACAGAGAGAGTAGGACAGGACTTCTGTGAAGGGTACAAGGGTTTTGACTCATATTCCTGAACCAAGGTACCCAAAATGTCTAGCTGAGTCACCTCAAAAGAGGTCTGCGAACAGTCTTCAGCAGGAACTAGACATTTCTTTCATCCATAACTTTTCATCTGTCCTACTCTGTACAATCTTGTGTGACTGGGGTAAGAAGTGGAGTCGTCACTCTCCAAAGATAAGACAAGTGCAGTCAACCCCCCTTGCTGACATAATTTTTATTAAATATTTGTCCAATTCCTTTTAGAACGTTTTGAGTTTGTTGGTCAACAAACTCAAAACGTTTGAATAGCAATATTCAAATACTTTTTGTAGTCACCATCTCGCTTCGCAGACAGTGATAAAAGGTATGTTTTCAATAATCTTGAGCATATTAGACCAGACTCAATTATCCTAGATAATCTTCGTGCGTGATGATAACTTTTGCGCAATTTTTTTTAAGATAAAGTCGTCGAAATATGATGGAGATATTTTTATATTTCAAGTGACTAAAAACTTGATATTTAGAATTTTAAGAATCATCATAGGTGCTAAACTTAAAACTCTTAAATCACAAGGCTCAGATGAGAAAGTGAAAAAACTGAATGGTAAAAATTTATACAAAGGAGTAGAAACAACATGTCTATGCGTAAAAAATGAAATCTTCGAACTGTTTAAGGAGACAAGTGATTCCTACCGATCGGAAAAAGCTCCTCGCCACATACATTCATTACCCCAGGGATTTCGAATACGTAATAACATCACCGAGGCAAACTAAGACAGAATATATATGTAAAAAGTACCTAGAAAAAATACAGTTGTGATTTAATTCTAAGTCTAAATCTAATTTTACTGTTTTATATGAAAACAAGCTGATCAAATGAAATAGAACTTTAAAAGTTATAATATCTGTCATATTTTACGAGGCTTCAGTGCGATAACTAGTTTATCATTAGTGCATAAAAATCTCAAAACATTATTCCAAAATAAAACAAAATACGAAAATCTCATCCCGTGACGATAAAGTCAGACAGTTAATAATGCATCATCCACAAATGAATAAAAAGGCAAATGAACCAAACAATAAAAGTTAATTAACAGTGATTATAACGTAATTAATTTAGTTGCGTATGTTCTTTTACAAATTCAGTTTTATAAAATACGGAACATCTTTGTGGAGATGTTTAATAGCCGTCGTCGTAGAAGATTTAGGACAATAAAATTGCATTTATATTTCGCAAAGAAACAGACGAAATGAACAAATTCTTACATCTACATATACGAGAGTTCATAACATTCGAAAGTACCTTCAATTCTATCATTTTTTTATTGAAAATGAACTTATCATGGATCATAATCGAAATGACTTACCCGTCTACACGCACTTATTGTATAAGAGTGACCCATGATGAGTCCGTTAGGTAATTCTGCTTCACGTACATTAGGGTCAGGATCAATAGAACAACACACAAGTGAATCGGAAAACAGGGCATTTGACAAAGTAGTATACAAATCTTGAGGTGAAATGTCCATATTGTACGACTGTGTTATGCCAGCAGTAAAATCCTGCATTGCCTCACATGCGTTGCCACCATTAAGTGCTTCGTATGAGCCATATAACCTAGAAATACATTTTCTCTTTTAAAAAAAAAAAAGCAAAGTACTGCTGCATTATGTTATAATAACTACAACTCAGGCTTGGCAGAATTACCTCCTTTTTTATACTAATAATTTTAAGAGTACTACTGTTGATTGATTTTAGAAGACAGATTTGATGCTGCCAAAGTACTCGAAAGCGTTTAAATATTTATAACATAAAGGGATGATGCAGTTTATATAAACTTTAAGTTAAGAAATAAGGAAAATTATAAAGCGCAAGCAGCATGGTAAACTCAACCAGTTAAGTTTTGGATTTAAAGTTTAGAGGTTTAGTTCCTCTGGAGTTAATTGTCACATACAAACAAAAATTCGGCAAACAAACAAAAATTAGAAATATTCACTAAAATTATCTTACTTGGCATACGCTTTCTCCAGCAGAGCTGGCCAAAATTCGGAACGTTCAGACGAATGTAAAAAAAGAAGGCAACCATTCGAAGTTGGTAAACGGTCATCGATCACAACCTCAACCCATTCACCAAATTGCCAAAAACGAAAAACAACAAGTCCACAGTATTGTTTATCGTGAATATCCAATGTTTGATTTACTGGAACAATTCTCTTGAATAAATGTAGACGGTCCGTCAGCGCTACAATTGACGCAAGAAACCAGCAATTTCCAAGGACTCCTTGTTTCACATCATCTCTGCCTGCACCACATATAAACATTTGCGGGTCATCACAAAATTCCTAGAAGTTAAAGAGACACCTCGGTATATTGTATTCTATAGCTAAGCATAAAATTTCCAAGAGAAGCTTTGAAACGTTTTCACTTTTATATCACTTTGTTCCACTAAAATTATTAATACTTTAGATCCGAATAACAAGCAGTGAATCCATCATACTCACATGGGGTCGTTTCCACTCTATATCAATATCTGGTATGTGTGAAAAGAACATTGATGAATACAACGCAGGAAATTCTACATCTTCGTAAAATTTACCCTGTTGTATACAAGTCCTCTTGATTTCTTCTGTTTGTATTCCATTAAGCGGTATATATTTTGGCGAATTCTTGGATTTAGTGCATGATTCCATATTTTTTTTATACTAAATCAAAACAAGACAAAATAAAATAAAATAAAATAAAACAACGACAACAACAACAACAATTACAGCAACGAGAACAAAGTACACATGTACATATAAACATATACCTATACAGTACAGCTTCATTAAGTTATGTATATAAACATGTAATATTCTAGTTAAACATACTTATCAACTAATAATACAACTCTCTGTTGAGATTAACAGAGAGTTGTATTATTAGTTGATAAGTTGATAAGTTAGATAGCTTAACTGTTATTTTATAATTAGTCAAAATTAAAAGACAATTTCGATTAGATTACCACAGAGAATTACAGCTAATTACTAATTGTAAAAGAAGCAGTTTGTGTGAGGTTAAAAACAAGAATTTGCCAAATTGCAAAACGATTACTTTATTGTCAGAATTTTTTTCGGAAAGCAAATTTCGTGGATTATACGGAATTTATTTTCACAAATGATGAAAAATAATTTTTTTTTCAAGAATTGTAAAAGTAATTTTTTATAAGTTCAGAATTAATCAATTATTTAAGGAAAGAGTCAGCAGGGATTTCAGATTTTCCAGCAAACACGCGACGTTGAAGCAACGTTGCTATTACGTTGCTTTTAGGTCGCGACGTCGGCTGACCAAGAAGCAACGACAGGCTGACCAAGAAGCAATGATCAAAATATTACGTTGCTGCAACGTTGCTTTACGGTAGTTTTTGCAACGTAATATCAGGACGAAAATATTACGCTGCTGCAACGTTGATTTTCGGTAGGTTTTGCAACGTAACATCACGACGAAAATATAAACTTTTGATAGACAATCCCATCCTTGGTATTTTCTTCCTGTGCTCGGAAAATGCATCGAAGTGTATGCTTGAATATTTCAAACGGGCCAAGATTGATAATGAGGTAATCATGCCGGTAACAATGGTTGTTAAAGACATCAGGTAGTCGGCCATGTGAACAAATAATAAATCGGAATACAATCGGAATACAAATATTTTTTGTAATGGTAATATAAGGCGTATATAACGACATGCGAAGCCGTTTGAAAGGGACATGTCCGACTATATGGACTAAAATTACGTTACCCGTCTCCCTAAAAAAAGAATAATTTATTACCAACCATAAATACATAGAAATAGATTTTTTTTCGCGAAAAAAATACTGTTTTTTAATTTCCTGTTGCATTTATTTTTTCCGTTGCATATATCTTCGGATTGTATTTATCGCCTAGATTGTTTGCAAAGTTATATCCTAGATTGCTTCGCCGGGGCCGCGAAGTCCCGCAGAATGTCGAGGTGATCCGCCGCGGCCGCGCTGTTGCCCGCGACCTGGCCGGCAAGTTTGTAGATGTTGACCCTGAGCAGTGAATGGGCAATCTTTGTTGTTAACTGATTGATGATATCGATGGTGGTAATAAGTTTGCTGGGCATCATCGTCGTGAGAAAAAGATGTCGTAGCCCAGCGGGTTAATTTCTCTCACTA